>NW_015149176.1:0-16371 GCF_001465965.1 Polistes dominula | reverse complement strand
AAATATATATATTTTCCAATAAAAATTGTGTAGTTTAAGTCAGCTATCAGCAATTTTATTGTTTACTTATAAAACATATGTGAAATGATTCAATAAAATTGTAGTACTTTTTATTTTTAATTAATATTTTCTATATAAACAAATTATAACAATGTTTGAAGTATATTTCATCGAAAATTATTGAAAAATGTTAATACTGAGTTTAATAGTTTTTATTTTTTGGATATAATATTGACACTGATTCATTTTAAATAAACGGCATAACGATTTTTACATATTATTAATTGTTTCTTTCAAAAATATGTTAATGCCGTACAGTATTGGATGACAATAAATACCCATAAAAACAGTAGTGTTATTTTTATTTGCCAAAAAATATGGTCTGCATTAAAATGAACAGCATGATTTTTTCTTAATTCATTGACCCTTATACTATTTAAAACAACAATAACATTTAAGAAATTGCTTAATGTTATTATTGTACGACCACTGAAACTTTTACAAAAATTAAAAATAATGATGATTAAAAAATTAAAAATTAAAAATAAAATTTGATAAAATACATTAAATAATGAAATAGGGAATATTACTTACTTCTAGAATAAATTTATTATCGAGTATAATTTAAATTTTGATACAAGTTGCTTCTAACTTAAAGTGTTTTTTTTTTCAAATGATTACATATCTTTAAAACATGAGTACCTTATTTTTTATCTCATCCCCAGACGGAATATATAAAATTCCATACACCCATTCGTTGTATATCATATATATTCCGGTTATTTATATTCCTGTCACATAAACATGGTCTCAAGTAAAGAATGAAATAAATAAATAAATAAAAATAACTAAAAATGGGAAGAAATAGGGACAAATAGAAACAGGGAAGTGGATGAAAAGTATTAAAAATGGATAGTAAGATTTTCCTATAAGGAACACACACAGTATGCTGGCAGTGATCTTCTAGGGGGTGCTTTTGAAACGAGGATTGCGGAATTTGGCGAGATCCATGGTACAGCTACTGGTGACTTGGCGGAATTAACATACTCCAGCTGTCACGACGTTAATTGCAAAAGTTTCCCTAGAGAAACGAGGGTGATAAAGTGTTGGGTGAAAGTAGTAGTAGTAGTAGTAATAGTAGTAGTGGTAGTCGTGGTAAAGGTGAGAGAATGAATCAGTGAAAAGAAAAGAGAACAGTGAGAAGGTTAGGGGGGGAGAGAGAGGTAAGGGGTGGGGGCTATAAAGCGATGCTGTTCGTGTAATATAACTATAAGGTCATCCAGTCTTTCTCTAACTCGGCTAGCTCGAACTTTTAAAGCCGCGAATAAAATGAATGGATTTTACAGAACACACAACGAAACTGTTAAGAACATTTAAATAATACATATATCTATACTTTATATATTTTTATATAAAATATATATCTATACTTTACCTAATACTATATATATAGTTTAGATATTGTATTAGGGTGGCTCTTATTTATATCATTTTAGAATATTTATTTCCAGAGGGAGATATTTGGTAGAGACCAAAATATCTTCTTTTTTTTCTGAATAATAAATATAACCTACAACTGTAACAAATTTCAAACATATTCATCAATTTTTACCAAACCTATGATTTTTATAAGAGTTATGAAAAAATAATTGTATTTATTTTGCATTTAAAACTTTGGCAACTCTGGGAAACGTGTTATTATTAAAATTAAAATTCAAAATTCAAAATATACATAACTTTTTTTTTTATTTATTTATAAGATATTTAGGGGAAATCAAACATTCTAAAATAATGCAAATACGAACCACCATCGTATACAATAATAATTGACATTGCCTAAATTGATTATTTTCTTAAGTATCAAGTTTTGCATCACTTTGGTTTCAAGAATTCCAGAACCTTTACATACAAATGGAATAAGAGATCAACACAAACAACATATTAGCTGTTTTTATTTTTCATGAAATCCACATATTTGCATGTTGTACCATCATACAGTTAGACTTTCAGAAATTGTGATCCAGATTGCAGTACACACCCCAGTACCTGTAATAAACAGTATTAACTGAGGTGATGCAAATCTTTTTTCGATGTGTGTAAGATAAGTCTGGGAAATATGCCACAGCTAAGGAAAAAATCAATCTAAAAAGTACATAAATAAATTTAAATCAACTTAAATACGTGGATTTAATAAACATTGCCTCTATTTATTTAATGCACAATAAAATTTGTCTAAATATGTATTTATTTATTAATAAATAACAATAAATTAGTGCATGGTAAAAGTGGCATATTCCCTACATGTAGGGGTAATATGCCACTTACTCAAAAAAGAACTTAATTTCATATAAATATCACAAATAACTTGTAATTTAATACTTTTACAGTATAACAAATATCATTTTGATTAACAACATTAATAATTATAATAAATAGCTTCAAAAAAAAACGAGATAATAATAATAAATTTGACAAATTTTATGACTTACATACAGGACAAGTTTAACTTTTATAACAAGTTTCGTGCATCCATTTTTCACATTTGCCACATTGCACCCAATCGCATTTCGGTCCTTTTTTACTATAAAAACTTATGTGGCATACAGGACAAAAGTCTGCACTGGCATATATTACCCAAACTCATTTTGTGACATTTTGCCCCGAATGCACAAAAAAATGTTAAAGTAAAAAAAAAAGAAAAAATCTTACATGTAATGTTTTAAAATCAGTATCGTTATGAAATATTATTAATTCTACATAATATACGAAAACTCTTTTTAAGAAAAACGTATAAATATGATAGAAAATAAACATTAAAGTTACAGAAAATTTTAGATTCTCAGCAAATTAATCCAACCGTGTCTAGAAAGCAACTGAAAACTACATCGGTATACTGTAGTATTTACGCAGTAGAGTTATGTAGGGCAAGAGTGCGCATTTTTTTTTTTNTTTTTTAATTATCACGAAGTGATAATATTTGTATGAAATAAATTGAAAAAAATTTATTTATTTAAAGACTTTATTAATTTATCAATTACATAACTTGAAATAAAGTTTACTTAATGGTAATTTTAGAAAACAATTAAAATAAAACTTAGAATGCGTACACTTACCCCAATATCGAAGTATATGTGCGCAACACTGCGGGTAAGTGTACGCACATATAATAACTTAAACGGTAGCTTGTTAAATATAAATAAACTATATTTAATGATATAAATATCATTTTTTATCAACATTTACCATTATTTATTTTATTTTTAATATTTATATATTACATATATACTTTCACAAATACTATCTATCTCAATCTATATCGAGACAATTATTACACAGTATTATTATTATTATTTCATTATTTATTTGTTCAGGTGCTTTTCTTTTACTTAAACCTTCAGCAATCAATCTCTTAGCAGCATTAAATTGATCACTAGAAACAATGGATCTGTGAGGAGCCTTTCGCTTATAATTTCGAGGCATTGTTGTTTTTTTAGATAATATATAACTTGATAAGAATAAACTGAAACAAATAAAAAGAATTGTCAATACACAAAGAACTGCCACTATCGGGGTAAAATTACGCATTGAAATATGTGTACTCTTACCCCACAACCTTATGCGCACACTTAACCCAAATTGCCTGTACAGAATTAGGTTAAAATTAAGCATTGTTGCGTCATTTTACCAAGTTTCAATATGTAATTAATAAAACTAGATCCATAATTGAGCATATTTGGATACAATCAATGCTAATTTCCGCAACTTAAATATAAAAGTATTTTAATTGAAAATTAAGAAAAATCGTAAGAATTATAACCAAAAATCTTACTTACCAATATAACTGAAATTACGTAACCTTGTCAGACAAGACTCTAGTCTTTTGTCCAACATCGTAGTGACTACTGAAGGCAGTCAGTTCCCCTACTCTACTGTCAACGGTTTTATAAAAAATAAACCTGCGCACACTTACCTGCTGCACACACTTGCCCCACATGACTCTATGGTCAGCTGTAGATAATAGACACCTCAATCTTGCTCCTATCGATATCTATTTATAATTATAGGAGATATAGCAAAGTGGCATATTCTCCGCACTGGCATATTTCCCCGACTCACCTTATATATATATATATATTTTAAATAAGAAATTTAGTGTATGACTAAAAAAAGTAGAATTATATGGTTTGCAAAGGGGTGTTCGACATTTGAAACTTTATAAGCGTAGAATTAATTTATATTTTATAGTTGAAAATTTGAAGTGAATAAGGATGAGAGAAAGGAAGAGAAAAAGAGTTTAAAGTTTATCGTCTATTTTCTCATTCCTTTCGTGATTGCATCGTTACGGCGAATTTGCCGTCAAATCTACCGGCTAATGTTTAAAGAAGTTCTTTCTTAGATAAAAAGCTTGCCTTTTTCGCTATCGCGTGAACTTAACATTTTCTTCTTATTTTTCATCTCCTTCTTCTTCTTTTCCTTTTTTTCTTTTCTTTTTCGTATTATATACACTCGTTTGTATTTTGTAATACAATTTCGTTAAATAATTTATAAGAGAAGAGATTAAGAGTTTTTACGTAGTACGTTATAAAATTTTCTTTTCCTATCCTAAGGGAAAGAGAAAAAAAAGTAATTAGTATACACGTGTTTATAGTTACGTTTTAATCCGAGTATCGTCGTCATTTCGTAAATAAGTTAGCAGATAAATAATTTCAATTTTAGTACCTTTTATTTTATTATTTATTATTTATTGTTATTCAAACGTAATGAAAATAAAGATTGCAAAAAGTAACATTAAATTGTCGTTCATTTGATATTAAAAATTATTATAAGTTAACTTTCGTATTGTTTCAAAAGAAACATAGTAAAAAAAGAAGATTATTAGGTAAACGATCGAAACCCAAAAAAAAAGAAAAAAGGAGACCAAAGATCGTCGATTGAAAGACCCTCGTAAATTTGAAACAATACCTTTTCTTTTTATCTTTTTTTATTCTTCATAGCCATTACGATATTTCTTGTGAGGAAAAACTGAAATAGGTTGGTGCAATTAATTTTGTAGGATCTATTAGGATACATTATCTGTCTTTTTATTTCTTTTTTCTTTTCTTTTTTTTTCTTTTTACTTTCTCTTTCTTTATATCTATTTCTTTATGTTACTCTGATTTAATTGTAAGTATTTAAGCTTCATTTAGTAATGAATCTAATATAAATTTCTTACTGTTGTGAGACAATTTTTTTCTTTTCTTTTTTCAATGTTTCTTTCGTAATGCAATGTAATTTTCCGAACTTTTTAGAAAAAGATTTGTAATTTTTAAAATAATTATTAATAATTTAATTAAAGGGAAGATACACGATTCATGCTTGTTAAAAATATATTTAGTAATTTTAATCCTTTTGAAATATTACTAACTTTCGTTACCTCTAATTGGATGCTTCTTTTAGTTTAATAAAATAAATTAATAGATACAAAGTTTTTATTGAAAAATAAGTAAAATAATGAGATAATAAAATGATCATTAAATTATTAAAAAAACATGATTAAACAGTTCAAAGAATTGATTATTTATTTACCAAATTGATATTTGATTATTTGTCATTTTAATGTATCATCCAATAAGTTAGATAAAACTTATCTATCCATTTCTTATAGATGAATATTATATTAATTTGATTGAAAATGAAATTATTCAAGAAGATCTTTTTAGAAAGAAGCAGCCATTTTCTAAAGTGAAACGATTACGATCCATTTTCTTTCTTATCGTTTCGATCATTTTTCTTTAACCGACGTTGTTCCATTTACTATAGTCTATGTCATTCGTTGACACACCTTGTAAGAAATATAAAAGCGAAAAGTTGTTGATGCAACTTAAGCTTGTCTCTTAATAGGATGTTGGTGGTTCCTATGGTGGTACAAACGAGTAAGTAGAAGCCTGGTGTTTAGATTTTAGAAGAGAAGCAAACTGTAACCAGACTAGACGCGTAACTAGACTAAAGCAACGAGATTAAAGACGTATAAGCACGTGTAATCCATTCGCTAGTGTACTTCAAAATTTTCCCTTAGAAACGTGTTATTTACTAAATTGATTATATTCTAACGAAAGAATAATACGAAACTATTAAATTTGACTGTATACTACGAAGCGTGTTAATTACAAAATTTAAATTCAATTTTTATCATTATTTATAAAAACTTTACGCCTGTTGGAATGTCACCCGCCAGACACATTTAAAAATGTTTTAATTGCAGGCGCCATTTATTGAGACAGAATAATTTTTGTTTTGTTTTAAAGATAGGTAACTTATAATACAAACGTGTATAAACAGTTTGGATAGCAAAAAAATACCGGTTCAATAGATGGCGCTTAAAAGCAACATTTTCAAGTGTGTCTAAAGGGTTGCATCTGTACAGGCGCACATTTTTATTATTATTAAATAGATAGAATAATAATTAAATTAAATAATAATAAAATAAANATAAAATAAACACACACATCTTTTTCTATTATTAAAATATATTTATATATTATATTATTGTTAAATAATATATAAAAGTTTTATCATAAACCTGTTATGTACTAAATTGATTATATTGTATCCTAATAAATTATTCTAACCTAAAATTAATACAAAACTATTTTAATTGCATTTAATTATTTAATGTAGAATAAAACTATTTTGATTATCTATTTATATTATTTTTATATATATATTTAATATTTATATTATGTACCTTTATATACAATATTTAATTTGAATAATTTTTTAATTAAATTTCTTTATGGTTTGTTACAAAGTTTTTTTATTATTGCTAAGATTTAAGTATGATTCTTTTTATGGTATGTAGTTCAAGGCCTTGTTTGATCAAAAAGGAAACACCTCGTGTACAAGGTCGAAAGTTCGATGTAAATCGAAAAATTTATTTCGTTTTAATTATGAAAAACATTTTCTCTGTCTTTTAATGTATAAAAAATAGTTCTTTTCCAAATTTATTATTGCAATTTGATGACAGAAGATGACGTTTGTAAAAAGAACGTAATTATTATCTGACATTTCTCAATGTCAGTTTCATTCATTTTCCAATGCTAACCATAAAAACCTCTGATGAAACCCTGTCAAAACCCTGACGAAACCCAGTAGAAAACCTGATGCAGCCTGAACACCTACCAACTCAGACGTAACCCTGACGAAGCCTGGACTACTAGAAGTCCTGACGTAACCCGGACACCAAGAAACTCTGACGTAGCCCAGACGTAGCCCTGACGAAACCCGGACCTAGCCCTGACGAAACCAGGACACCTAGAAACTCTGACGTAACCCTGTCGCAATCCGGACACCTAGAAACCCTAATACAGCCCTGATGCAAAAACTGTTCTTCTTTAATATAAAATACTTCTATGTGAATACCTAGAAGATAGAATTATTTGTAAAAATGTTATTTCATACATTGCCTGACTTATATATCGGGCAATGTATAAAATGTTCAGTCATTTAATTTCGTATAATACATTTACATACTAAACTAGGAACTGTTCTTCTTTCATATGAAATACTTCTATGTATTCTATGTGTATATGTGTTATTTCATACATTGCCTGACTTATAGGTCGGGCAATGTATAAAATATTCAGTCATTTAATTTCGTATTATATATTAACATGCTAAACTTAATACTTTGTAGTTCTTTCAATACGTTTTTCCAATAAATAAATAATATTGATGTTTATTTCATTTAATTGTTAGATAAAATTGTAATAGTCGGTCGTTTGTATGATTCGAAATGATCCAATTAAAAATAGAAAATCCTTGGACTAAAATCACTAACGAGCTTATTAAAATCGTTTATGTGATTGTTGTAAGCTTTGGCCTTTATTAGGAAATACCAGTTGCAATCTTAAAAGGCATTTTCATTTTATGCAATTAGGTACGTGCATAAATTATCCTTATAATTGTTATAGATTATGTATCTAAAAACTTTAAACAATTATTATAATACGAAACGTATGAATAGCATGGTAATGTTAAAATTAAATATTAATTTTCTCTGTATGTGGTTTTGCACCGTTTGTAGAATACGAATTACAGTACGTGAGATCAATATTATCAAAATGTTCGTTATTCAAAATTAACATTTAACAAATTTCATTGAATCTGTTTACTAAATTAACTCAATTTTATTATTAAAGGGTATAGCCGGATAAGTATAGGAAATCTACCCCCGTGGCTTTTTTGACTTGCACTTGGGGGATCGATTTGGTGTCGAATAAAATTAATTCACCTCAAATTTTAGCTCTTTTACTCAAACGTTTCTCGAGATTTTCAAAAAAACCTGTTTTACGATTTTATTTTTATTTTTACAGTAAAATTCAAAGCTAATCAATGACGATCTTTTTTTTCTAGTTCTTAGGTGTCCAAGACATGAAAAAAAAGTATGATCGTAATATTTTAACAAAAAGCTGATTTTTGGCGGACGAAAGAAAATGAAATTCTTTTTCTTTTAGCTTTTTTGGAATATGTCACTCACCAAAACTCGTTAGAATATGTCTTTTATACTCCTCTACACTCAGGAATTTTCTTGAATTTTTTGAAATGGTAGAACAATATGAAAAAAATTAAAAACTCATTTTTTTTTGAATTAAGAATGAAATCTGATCTTGATCTTACAGAAAAAATAATTGCTGCCATGAATTCAAAAAAAGATCAAGAGAATACTTTAGCCTTGGAGATAGAAACTAATCGTTGGGCCAGAAGAAAAGTTCCCTTTGCAATAATAACTTCAGCTCTTATAAAGCTAAATGTCTCAAGCTATATCGTATTTAGCTGAGATGATGCATGAAAATGGAATAATCACATTCCATTATTTAAAAATTACACCTAATATCATAAAGTTCGAAGTCAGATCTCGACATATTAATTCGAAGACATATCATTGTCTTATTGAATATCAGCCTGATAAGAGCGATATTTCCGGAATAACTCGATATTGTTGTGATTGTGCGAATGGTAGACGCACGCCACATAACATAAAAACTTTCTAAAAACTTTCTAAAACATTTTTCGAAAAGCTTTGAACCTTTCAAAAAGGTTTCTAAAAAATCTTTCTACAAGGTCAAAATGTCCGTGTTAAGAGACTTGCAATAGATTACTCTATCAGTAAAATATTTTAGAAATGTTTTTTAAATATTTTTGTAAAATCTTTTATGAATCTTTTTAAAAATATTTTAGAATGATGCCTGCAAGGTTTCTGAAAGATTTTTTGGAAATATTTTACGAAAATTTCGCTAAAAAATTTCAAAACTTATCGTGTTATGTAGGACTGTTGGATGTTGCTCTCACATTGCTGCTATCATATATTATTTATCTTACGCTCGATATTTGGCGAAAATTGTAAGACCTGCTGAGATCCTGAGTAGCCTGTTCATCGATGAAAAAATTAGTGTCATAGTGAATGAAGACAGTGATGAAGATTAATATAGTTACATCTTTTATTATAATTTTTATTTTTGTTGCATAAGGTTTAAAATTATATCTAACCGTATAAAAAATATATAAGTACCATCTTTAAGTGTATTTTCAATAATCAATAACCCTTCTAATTATGTTAGACGGAATATATCTTAAATGTTTTATAATAATCTTTATGTTTATTTCTAGCAAAGTGTATTTTAAGTAAAAAAATATTTTTTCACATTTTTTTTAACTGAAAAAAAAATATAAGTTAGTTAAAACTTGAGATCTTAGACAAAAAATGAGTTTTTATTTTTTTTAATATTGTTCCACTACTTCAAAAAATTCAAGAAAATTCCTGAGTGTAGAGGAGTATAAAGGACATATTCTGACGAGTTTTGGTGAGTGACATATTCCAAAAAAGCTAAAAAAAAAAAAGATTTTAATTTTCTTTCGTCCGCCAAAAATCGGCTTTTCTTTAAAATATTATGATCATACTTTTTTTTCATGTCTTGGACACCTTAGAACTAGAAAAAAAATCATCATTGATTAGTTTTGAATTTTACTATAAAAATAAAAATAAAATCGAAAAAACAGGTTTTTTTTGAAAATCTCGAGAACCGTTTGAGTAAAAGAGCTAAAATTTGAGGTGAAATTATTTTATTCGATACCAAATCGATTTCCCAAGTGCGAGTCAAAAAAGCAACGGAGGCAGATTTTCCATACTTATCCGGCTATACCCTTTGTAAATTATATATCTTTTTATTTTTTTTTTTTTTATGTTTTTTTTTTTATTATAAGAATAAAATGAGGAAGAAAGGACATAATTTATTTTATGTAATTTTAATTAATTAATACATGCATTGGTAGCATTTCATTATTATTATCAAATAATTTGCTTGTCTTTATTCGTGTTGTAATAACTAACAATAAATTTAATTGAATATTAACATCAAATTCGTGTATCCGCATAATTGCATTAACATCTCGTTGTTTATATTATTTAATGCAAAGTAAATCGTGGGAGTGTTATTTATCGCAATTTCATAAATGAAAAGTATGCAGAAATTGTAATGAAACACGTTCAAAAAAAGATCTATTTAACAGATTAAGTATATTGCTCCTTTTATCATAATTTACTTTGAGATAATTATACTGCCTATTAGAAATTAATGGTAAAATTTGAAAACCATTTTTTGTGAGATAAGATGAGCAATGATAATTAATACCTAAAAACCTATAAATAGAAAATTCATTTAAAAAATTCAAAATCTCTTATAACGTTATTAAAAATTTTAGTTAGATTTCAAATAATTTTTGTAATTTATAAAATTACTAATCTCAGGAAACAATTCTCATGTATTATACAATTGTATAATTATATTATTGTTTTAATCCTCTAAACTAAACACTAAAATTTAATCAAATTAATTATTCCACGTGATATTTAATTAACCATTAAAAAATATTACAAAAAAAAAAAACAATGAGAAAGAAAATATAATCGATGCAAATATAGATTTATTTTTTAATGAAATTATTTAAATGAAATTTATCGAATTTTAGATTATCGAGGATTAGTGGTATTCTACATAACATGGGTTGTTTTTTTTTTTTAATATTTTACACTTTTATACTAAATCCGATTGCAAGGATTAATTTAATACATAAAAAATATATTTTTTCTTTTCTTCTATCATTTACAATATCGATTTTTGTTATATATATATATATTTTCATTGAATAATAGACGTAATTGGTGTTAATGAAAGATCAAAAATTAATGAGTAGCTTACATGCCAACCATATACCACAATTTCTACCCCTTTCAACCCTTATTCCACACCATTTCTAAAGTAAAAACCTATCTGCATAGTTTCAAGCAAGTTTCACTTCTTTAAGTTAACTTCTTCACTATTGAAACAGGGGAAAAGGGTGGGGATAACAAATGTTCATTTTAAACAAGACGTGTAAGTCTATAACGAGACTTTTTTCTGAACTTTTCAAAGAAATTTGACTAATTCATGGATAAGTATCTCTAGTCTCATAATAACGAATCGATTAAAGAGTACTGGTTTATCCACAATGAATGGTTTAAGGAAAAGGTCACAAGTTTGTATAAGTTCATTCAACAAATATTAATTTAATTAAAAATTTGTATTGAAAATATTCTTCTAGATTAGTTAAGTAGGTTTTTATATTATTACAGTATGTACATAGTACATTAAGTGTCGTCTTAAATTTACAACAATAAATTAAATTAATAATTAAATTAAATAATTGTTTTAAAATAATTAAATTAAATGATTGTTTTAAAATTATTAAAATAAATAATTGTAAAATTAAATTATGTGATCGCTAGATAAAATTGTATTTTAATTCATTGGTTGAAAAATGTTCGTCTTGTTCAATGAAACTTCCTAAAGATAGTTTCCTATCGACTTATCGATTCTCGGATACCATTGACTCTCATTTTAGGAATTACAAATTTGCAAAACTTTTTAAAACAGTGTTAAAAGATAATAATTGCATTTTACATGAATATAAGAATTAATTGTCCTGTTTTTGTCCTCGAATCAAACGATTGACTCAGAATATTCGACAGAGATCATTTGCTTCTTTCAATTTGAATGTTTACATTCAATCTTGCCAAATTATATGAAATCGAGAAGTTATACGTTATTTAGTTTCTTTGCACTTTCCAATTACACTCTGAACAGTTTTATGCAGATAATATATGAAAAGTTTTCTAACTCGATACACTTAGAACTCGTATCAAACTGCGAAACGTTTTAAATCGATGTGTTTGTAAATATTTATATTTTTCGTTAAAAAGTAAAAGAATAAGTTCTTTTGTTAAAAAGGGAAAATTAATTTTAAAAATTAATCAGCAGGAAAAAATACGTTTTTCTCAAAAAATAATAAATTTAGATCACAAAAGTACCAACTGTCGATATCATAGTTTTTGTTTTATCGTTGGATGATAAGTGTCGGTAACGTAGACAATGAACACATTAATAGTAGATAAAGTAGTTTTAGCACGTCTATTTAGTCTGTTAGAAATTGTATCATCTTCAAAATGTGCAAATTATTTCTGGGCATGGTAAGAATGTTGAGTTGTATCAGAACACAACGTATTATAAACTACAGGTCGGACCTAAAAAATCGATGGGTCATATGATCCTGCAGGAAACCTGTATTGGACGATAGAAGGGCATAAAATAATAATTTTTAGCACTATGCCGTGACTTATAAGCTGTCCAACTGAGTGGAGGTGAGAATTAAAAAGAACAAAATAACCAGGTGCTTTTATATCAAATGATTTTTTACGGCATTCTTACCACCTGTAGGTCCATCAAAAATAATAAGGAAAACAGAGTGCCGGTAAAAAATAGTAAGCCAAAAAGTCGGAAAAAATTTTTGATTTTCTGACAAAACTCCAGGTCTATTACATCATTTGATTATTTACGGCGTTTGTTTCATACAATTTAAATACCTATTCTAATTAATTATTCCGCAACGCCGAGCAAAAATCATGCAACAAGGGAGAAAAATCCAGGGTTAAAATCCCCCTTTTTCCAAGGGTCTGGGGGATGATCTGATACTACATAAAATAATTTATTTTAAAAGTATTTTATGCATAGATAGCATTTTTCCACATGCCGTAAATTTTTTTTGGTCAAAGGGTCTGTAGGAGGAAAAAAACTTTAGAAAAGTCCGTGTAATGGACCGTCCGTGGGTGATATTTAGTACGACATTTTTTTGTACGGCATTTAGATAGCTTATTATTATTTAATGCAGTTTTCTATAAAAAATCAATGCTGTACAAATCTAATAGTTCATATTTATAAAAAAGTAATAAAAATAATAAATATATATAATTTTCATTTTATGTTGTTTGCTTCGTAAAATGAACTCTCCTTTAAAATGAATATTAATCAAATAAAAAATATTAATTATTAAATGCATGTTTTATTTATAAATAACTTGTCTATTTCTTAATTTACATTTTTATTACGTACATATAGTGTTCACTAGGGTAATACGAACGCGAAGTATACATACAATATAATATATACGCATATTGTATATGTATGTGTATGTGTATATTAGATAAACATATGACAAAACCAAGCAATAAAAATTTTGTAGGAAGTGAAAGTGTATTAAATGCTGGACATGTGATTAAGTGTGGGCAAGTACTGAGTCGTGATTGTAATATTATAAGTATTTTAGCTTTTTTTTTACAAACTTCACATATTAAAGGAAATCCACATGAAATAACTGGTGAAATATTAGGAATGGTCAAATAATTTGAATGAGGTGTTCATACAAGGCTGGCTTAAGTGTATTTTTAAATATGTATTTGCAGTATTTCAATATCATTAAGTTTCACTAATTTAATTGATCTTCTACGTATTCTTTTTTCTCGAGAATCTATTTGATCTACAGGACAAGCACATTCTTTATATGATCATAAAGGAAGATTTCGACTAGGAATACTTGTTTTTTTTAAATAAGTTCGAGTTTAATCAATAGCTAAAACAACACACAATAACAATAAAGGCATGAGTAAATTTATTGATCTAACAATTTATTATAACCAGAAGAAATAATTGTTGAAAATACTTACGTGAAGGTAAAAAATCTAATTTTTTCATCACGAAAAGCTATGTTTGTACAACCAAATCACACAGCAAAAGACTTTACTTTTATTTTTTCTTGCTGGGAATTCCGTAACAAAAAAAAATTCTTTATAACAACTTTTTAGTTTAACAATACTAGTTATTTTCAATTGTACTTTAAATAATAAATAAGCAAGTCATAAAATTAAAAATGTACATATTTTCACATAAATGTTGTGTAGTTTAAGTCAGCTATCAGCAATTTTATTGTTTACTCATAAAACATATGTGAAATTATTTAATAAAATTGTAGTACTTTTTATTTTTAAATAATATTTTCTATATAAACAAAATATAACAATGTTTGAAGTATATTTCATCAAAAATTATAGAAAAATGTTAATACTGAGTATGATGGTTTACATTTTTTGGATATAATATTGACATTATTATATTTTAAATAGACGGCATAATGATTTTTACATATTATAATTTGTTTTTTCCAAAAATATGTTTATGCCGTACAGTATTGGATGACAATAAATACCTATAAAAACGGTAGTGTTATTTTTATTTGCCAAAAAATATAGTCTGCATTAAAATGAACGGCATGATTTTTTCTTAATTCATTGACCCTTATACTATTTAAAACAACAATAACATTTAAGAAGTTGCTTAATTTTATTATTGTACGACCACTGAAACTTTTACAAAAATTAAAAAAATTTCATTTTTTGTTTTCTCAATAATTTTTTTTAGAACAGTTTTTTTTATCAGCAATAATACAGAATAATTGTACTTAGCAATATAATGGTAAAATACAAGTTGCCGTACGAAGTCAAATGATTTTACAGCTGTAAAAATCAAATACACGATTAAATTAAGTTAATAATTGATATACATTCAAAAAACCACAATTTTTAAACTGCATTCTTTTAAGGGGCCGTTCTACTCTGCAATTTTTTAAAATTAAAATTTTTTTTTTTTACATTTTTCGAATGTATATATACGTAGAAATATTGTGTTAAAATTTCAAAAAGATCTGATGTCTCTCACTACATTTTTTTGCTGCCTGAACGTTACTATCTCGGACCGATCTCCTGAGCGTTTAGCGCGCACGGTTCTTATATCGGCTACGGAGACTCCAAGACTTTTAAAATGCTGCTTTATTATCATCCATACGGTGAAGATTTCATTGTTAAAAAGTTGAAGTGTATTTTGCATGTGACAAAATATATTTTTAAGCGCGCTAATAAGGCAAGAAAAGCTCTCATACAAAAGAAGAAAATTTAAAAGAAAAACGCCGAACCGCAAAAAGAAAAGAACTGTAGCAAAAACAGTAGTGAAGAGAAAAATGACTGTTGTGAAAAAAGTTCCTGAAGTAAAAACTAAAAATTTACAATAAAATTGATGAAAGAACTCTCAGAGATCTACGGTTTACCATTTAGAAGAAATTTGAATTCTTCATAGGATATGCGTAACGAGATTTGGGCAGGATACTACCACAAAATTTCGACTGATGCCAAGCAGAAGCATTCTAAGTGTTCCATCGACTGGTGAAAGTACCTCAAATCTAAGGCACATGGCACCTAAACACATGTTTAACGGCAAAAAAGTTGTTGGAATTGCGTGCAAAGTTTCGGCATGTATCTTCAACGAAGGATTTCGAACAGTGATGAAGATAATGGAAACGATGGGCATGAAACTTGGGCCAGGAGCGATCGACTTTGCTAAAAGACGCGACGACCGACGTATCGAATCTACGAACCGTCGAAGCTCTAAGTGCACAAAAGATACCAGATCAAAGTGGAAGAAGGCAAGACTGGAAGAAATTGAAGAATATGAACAAAAAGAAGGTCTATTGTACGGTCCAGGCATCGCAGATTAAGTTTAGGTAAGAATTTTTAACGATTTTGAGTAAAAAAAAACTTTAAACGCGTTTATCTCGAAACTATGTTTTGAAATACTAGCTCCATCGTATCTCACGAACCAGTAAACCGATTCTTATAAAATTTAATCCACATATTCTACACATGAGCTGTAACAAAGTGACGGTAAATCTTTTCTTATATTTTTATTTTTACTATTTATTTTTACTCAAAAACAATGAAAAAAAGGTCATATTTACGTTTTTTTTTGTAATTTGTCCACCATTTTTTTATTTATTGATAAAAATCTCATACATTACTGTCACTTTGTAGCTGAAGTCATACAGAATATAAAACCATTTTACTTTTATGTTTCAGGTAAGCCATTCTCAAGTTCTGATGGAGCTACCAAAGCACTAAAGTTTTAAGGTGTTTTTTTA
>NW_015149175.1:104371-124790 GCF_001465965.1 Polistes dominula | reverse complement strand
TTTCAGGATTAGCACTACGCACTATCGCGATTTCCTCTTACAGCTAGAAATATGTGATATAATTAAATATAACTAATTAATGAAATAAAAGTATTGCAAGAAAATGCATTACATTTATTGCACTATTTATTTCTATTCGATTTTATTACTCGACGTTAAAAGTGCGAAGTGTTATTAGGTCATCGAGGGAAATTATTATCTGCTTGGACATTCGATTAAATGTTCTCGTGTATGGTCAATGAACTCTAAATTTATTGATGGTCCACGAGCTAGAAAAGTGAACGCGAAATGTAAATTAATTTTGTAATAATTGAGAATTAGAATCATAACAAAATACGAGTTTATTTGCAAAAGTAGTATGAAAAATCTTATCTTGCTCGCACGTAGGAAATGTCCAAATGCAGTTTTCAGGGAATGAAGAAAGAAGAGGCTTAAAGCCGAAGAGGCCCCCACTTAATTGTGGCTCAAGAGGGCAACTACAGACTACTGAATTATTTTCAAAGGTTCAATATCATGTTCGAACCTTTCGAGAATAGTTCTTTAGTCATATTTTATATTTAATTCTATTATTTCTTTGCTCGTCATTAATTTCTAGTTGTAATTGGAGATGATGGTTCATTCCATCTCCTTGGGACACCAAATTCGTGTCTATATCGTCAAAAAGATGCATATGTGTTTAGTTAGTTCGAGTCAAAAACATTAAAATTCCCTTATCATTATATTTTGAAGCTCACTTAACGTTTGATGAATATTAAAGTAATTTTTCTTTTCTTGTTTCAATTTTAAGATTTTTCACTGTGATCGTATTTTATTAAATTTATAATTTTTCCTTTCTATATAGTGCAATTTAAAAAAATATTTCATAATAATTAATTGATATTTTTTTCTTTTTGCTTACTTAATATTTTTACTCTTTTTTTTTTTATATTTTGTAAATGTAAAATTACGCGTTTAAATTTCATTTTATTGCAAACGGTAAATAGAGATTTAATAAAAATAAATAGAGAATTCAATTTGAAATGTGCATTTACAAATTGGACGATTCATTTGTTAGGCTACTTTATATCACTTGATTGTATGATTAATATAGTTTTCTTCTTGTTGCAGGTGATCATCGTTGGATTTAACAACAAACCTTTAAGATTTTCTTCTATTTGAATACCTTAAATGATTACTTTTTAAATTATATGTTTAAATGCATTTCTGAAGGTACACACGTTAACACTAAATATGAAATATTATTATTTAATATTATGTAACGAATATTAAATAATAATATTTGTTGAGATGTATCAGAGAGTTTCCATTTTCTTTTTTAATAAAATTTTTTATGGTTGAACTTATCTTTTTCAGATACGTATACATTTCGTTCCTATTGCTATAAAACACTTACACATGATTCATCTCGTTCCGGACCAGTCATCAATAAAAAAACGTCGATCAAATGATGAAATAAATGGTGTAAGATCGTCGTACAAAAGGTAAATTAATTAGGTAATAAGAATAATTTTATTCTTCAAATACGAAGTATGAACAATTGAAAAAAATATTTATTTTCTCTTTTACATTAAAATACGAAGAGACATTTTCTTCAAACCAAATTTTATACTTGCTGTATATCTCTTTCTCTCATTATTTTTTTATTTCTTTAGTTTTCTTTTCCTTTTTTTACTTTTTGTTCGTTTTAGTTTTCTCAGTTTTATCGATAATTTACTTTTCCTTGCAACAAATATATTCTAAGAAGTAAAATTACTTTTCTTTAAAACACGGAAAAATCATAAATCAAATATCTCCGTAACATCTGTTGTACGTATGTGTTTTTATCTCCATTTATCTATCTCACTTTCTTTCTCATTTGATTTAATATACAGTGATATTAATTGTTTTGTAATGTGTGTTAACAAATTGATCGTATTCTATTTATAATCCTTCGGAAATTTTTGAAAATAATATTTAAAATTGTATGAAAGTTTAGTTGAAAAATTTCATAATTCTTAAATCACTGATTGGGATAAAAAATTTAAATAAAATATTATATTATTTATCAGAATAAATATTGTAAAGACACACATAACAAATAACAATTATAATAACAATTTTAATAGTATTAATTGAGAGAAATAAAAGTATATGTTCGTTAGTAAAATGTTTCATTCGAAGGAATGACTAATGAGTTTGATAGATCATTTCATTAATCATGATGAAGATAGTGAGAAACGTTTTTAGTAAACGATGCGTTGATGCGTTTGGACCCTTCCATTATTGCACTGAGAAGGGAACATCAGGATCCATTAGTTCTTTCTCTTTGTCTCTCTTTTTCTCATTCATTTTGTCCCTTTTTGTTATTTCTCGCAATATCTATTTGTTTTCGTTTAACACTTGTTGTTTTTCTCGTTAAGTTGGATCAAATAGGAACCATTGTTAAAGTATTATTTGTATTCTTTCTTGCAAATAAATTTTTTATAAAAATTTCTATACTAATTTATCCTTTTGGTTTTGTTTTTTTTGTTTTTGGTTTTAATTAAATTATTATGCCGGTAATTGTGACAGTAGATTAATTTTAAATTAAACCAAAATTTTATTCCGATTTATTATTATAGTATAATTTATAATATCATGTAGATTAGAAAATAATTGATATAATAAGACTTGTAACATATATAATTTATTTTTTTTTTTCAATGCTATTGTTACCCCTATTATTTTTCTTCCAATTAACCTAACAAAATCGGATTAGATGATTCAAATAAGATATATGGAAGATATCCTATTTAATCCAATCTAAGAATACAACAAAAAATTTCGTTTAATTCCTTAATACGAAAGATTATTTGGATGTGCGTTCGAATTGAGGATTGATGCTAGAGGATAAATGTGTGAAACTAAATGAGAAAAAAAAAAGAGAGAAAAATTGAGATTGAGAAAGAGAAGAAAATATCCAATAGGAATAGAAAGTTACCCTAATTTGATATCGAAAAGTAAGATAATGGTCGTCTAGTTTTGCCAAACTGGGATAGAATTATTTGACTTTTCTAATAAAAACATTACCTTCAGAATGTAATTTGGATGTTAGGATTACGGGATGAAGAGGAAGGGTGATGGTTCAAGATTTTATTAGCTTAAAGACGAACTATCCTTTATTCTCTTTTTTATATATTATACTTTTTATTATTATTTTTTTTTTTAATTATTTAAGATCATCTTTAGAACTTTTGCTTTGACGATTTCGAAGGGTTGAGAGTAGAGAGTATGTTCTGAAAATATTTATGCATATTATTGCAATAAATGCGTTTTTGTTACTTGAATATTTCAATTACGTTAATTAGATAAAAATATTTGCAATTGACAGTAGTACGAGAGCAAAATTATTTCGACAAAATCCTATATCGAATATTTTTCATAGATATAAAGCCAAATCTCTTTTTTATTTTTATTTTGGTATTTTTTTTTTTATAGAAACCGTATAAATTTCGAATAGAAAAAAAAATATATAGTCAGGTAGAAATTTCGATTAAAACTACTACTAGTGTTTCATTTTTCCCCAATATAAAAATATAGAGCAAAATCGTTATGAAAATAAACGCGAATTGTTTGATATTTTTAATTCTTTTATTTTATGATTATTTATTTTTTATCTTTTTCTCTCTCTCTCTCTCTCCCTCTTTGTTTCTTCGTTTTTTCGTATATTATATTTTATATTGCCAAGAACAATAGTAACGCGCGTTGATGATAAACACTTATGCGAGATTTTCTTTTTACGATTCTTCTCCTTGGTTTTATATTTATTCGAAGAATTATACTGTCAACGGCACAGATTCAATTTTGCTTCTAAGATATCACCTAACATTCCTACAACACACCACCTATCTTCCCTTTTTCTCCTCCACCTTTCCACCCGTTTTACTATTTTCTTTCTTTTTTTTTTTTTTTATTTCTTTCTTGCTTATTTCTCTTGTCTCGCATCCAATGAAAATTTTTGAACGCCCATGCACTAAAACGTGAATAGTTTATGCGTTACGTGTAAAAATTGAAATTAAAAAAATATATATATATATAAAAAAAAGAATTGAACGCAACGAGAAAATGTAGTCTGATATTTTTGAAAAAAAAAAAGAACAACGACAGAAAGTATCGAATGTTATATTTCAATTTGTTCACATCCGTATAAAAATAAATCAAATTAAATTATTATAATATATATAATAATATAAAAATTAAAAATTATTTCAAATAATTTGAAAAAAAACGTATCTTTTTTTAAAATAAACTGAAAACTTGTTATTCGTGTAACTTTTCGTTATCATCCAGCAACGCATATTAGTTTGGAATTTTCCCTTCCCCATTCCCTTTTTCTATTTTTGATTTTAGAAGCTCCCTTTTCAAGCACCCCTTTCCTTCTACCCATCCCTAACTTTCTTCTTCAGAGCTCAGATTTTCAATAAACGTGCTATCGCACATCTGAAATCATTTTTGCATTCGCATCGAACGTTGCAACAGCAACAGCAACAGCAACATCAAGTGTCCATTATTCATCATTTCCGTGAATAACTAGTTCGATAGTTTCAAAAGGGTTCGACCATTGTACACACACACACAAACATATATATATATTACATTGTAAAGGTAAAAGTTTATCTTTAGATACGTGAATCTATATTCTCGAGATAAGTTTATTTTCGATATCATTTCCTAGTTTAAAACGATATCTAACGTAAGAATTCTTTTTTTTAAACTTACATATAGTAATAGTCAAATTGAAGCATTCACAAATGTTTATTTTAAGTAATACAATGTTATATTTTGTAAAGGATTTATTTATCTTATTTTATAATTAAATATATTATATGGTGGTTTAATGTAGATAGAAAATATGTTAGAAAGTCTGACTAGATTAAAACAATAAGCTGATTTAAAGCTAATTGCTTATTAAGCGTATGAGATGATACATGAAGAGAGAATTTATGCGATAAGCGGCAATACCTAATTAATACGATAGAGCCTTGCACGAGAAGTGATATCAGAATTCATTCGACTAA
This sequence comes from Polistes dominula, assembly GCF_001465965.1. The sequence continues at coordinate 119,754 of NW_015149175.1, read as the reverse complement.
ATTTATGAAATGACAGTCCTTCATATATATATACAGATTTATCTATTTACCTATATACGCTAGGTATATACATTATAATGCATAGATTTAGATATATACTTGATGTGAGTAGTCAACATATTACCTATATTCGCTTCATCGATTACTATATTCCATTTTATTCCTATTTGACAATGCTGCAGTTGATTAATTCGATCAAATTTTACCTTTACTCAATTCTCTTTCATTTATATTTATATTTTCCCTATCGTGTCTGATATAAAATATACATATATATATATGTTAATATAGAATGAGATTTTTGCCAATCAGATAACAAATAATATATTTTATTTTTTTTTTCACATTTCATACGTTCTCAAATGCATTTTTTTATTTAATTTTTTTTTTTCTATAAAATTACTGAGATTTGACCTCGAACGTAGCTAAATTTAAATATTAATTATTACATAATAATATTGTATAATTTTTTGTTTACGATTAAAAATACGTAAAACAAAATAAATAAACATTTTTCGTATTAATTTTAATTAAATTTCGTTTAGATAAAGTTAATTGATTTTTAATGAATTAATTGTGTTTATTAAATCGATAAAAATATTGGATTGACCACGGAGGTATCTTCTATATTATTGGCTAATAGAAAAGAAAATATATTTATATAGAGAGATAGAACAAAAAAATAATTCATCTGACGTCATCTGGCGTAATCTAAATCAGTTTTCCTAGGATCGATAAATCCTTATCGATAAAATCTAAAATCGTTTTATCACTAACATACACAAATACACACACTTTCTCTATTCTGGAGTATTCAAATGTTCCTTCTTTTTTTTCCGTGATTTAGGGACGACTTTGTACTCCATGTTCATTTCTCTTTTCTATTACCCACGTATTCATCCCTTAGTCGATTTAACCTCCATTTTATTTCGTCGACTCGCAAACGTGGATACTCTTCTTCTTCTTCTTCCTTCTCCTTCTTCCGCTTTTTTATTTCTTTCCGTTTTTTCTTTTTTTACTTACTGAACTTTCCTTTCTTTCCCCATTTGGAGAGAAAAATGTTCCTAGAATAATAAAAAAAAAAAGGAAAAGAATAAAAAAAACAGCAAAAAAAGGGATGAGATATTTACGTTCATTGTTATTCACCTACAATCACACACATACATTACATATATATATATATATATATATATATATATGTATTATACATGTATAATACATGCATGAATAATAATTTATCTTTGACGTAGTAGAATACATTTATCTTGTTGCAATATATTTTGACTTTTATTTGAACTCTGATAAATTTTTTCGTTGGATCCATTTAAATCACTATCAATTACCAAATAAATAATTAAAAGTTATCTTTAGAAAAAATTTCAATCTTTTATCTTATAATGTAATATTGAAAACGCGTGTTGTGAAAGGAACGTACATTTTTTATAAATGTATAAAATTAAATAACGCAATAATATTTTATTTGTAAATTGAAGGATAGTAAAAGTTGGTCTGCATTTACCTGTCCAAAGTAATAATCTTGATATCTTGCAACGCAATTCAATGCAATTAAACCAATATGGTCATATTTTAAATATACCTTCTATCACAGATATATTTTTATAAAAATGATTTTTAATTTGAAAATAGGCAAAATATGGAAAAATTTGAAAATTCTTATAATGAAATAAAAAGTTACGTGTTAAATGATAGACTGATAAACTTTCTGGATTTTTTTGTTCATTTTCTTTTTTTCTTTTGTATTCTTTAACAAACGATTTTAAAGTTAACAAGGAATATGCAAGAAGTATTTACTCTTAGGTTATACTTTAATGCAAATTCGAAAGACGCTTACTTCGAGTAAACTAAGTTCCTGAATAATGGATACCATCTTCTTTTAGATGTTATATACCATTATTGGATGCAAGACAACGACGCAAGTCGCCTACTTGACAGCCTGTTTTTAGAAAATGCAACGAGATTGTAACACGAGATTTGCCATTGGCATTTCTCTTCCACTACATTATCATCACTATCATCTTGCCTTCTAACCCTTTCTTCCTACTTCTTCTACTTTTTTTTTTTCTTTTTCTTTTACTCCTTTTTCTTCCTCTTCTTTTTCCAAAAACTGAGTCCTATTTTATTTTCTCATTTAATCATTTTTTATATTTTATCTCTGTGTGTGTGTATGTTTTTTTTTAAATAATAATTTTTTCTTTTAATTTCTATTAAATTTCTATTGGATTGTAGTTTTATAATTTTGTAGTTAGTTGAATATTTAAATTTTTGTTACTTAATAGAATTTTATTATCTAGATTTTTAATATAGTCGAGTTTTGTGTTATTGTTACAAGGTTTTTTTTTTTTTTTTATTATTAAAATTCCTTTTTGATTGACGTCGAGGATTTATTAAATTTCACTTTACAATGCATTTTAATATAGTAAATTTTTAAATTATGTTTTTTAATATAGTCATACTTCAGATTTTGAACTATAGTTTAATTATATTGATGGAATTGTGCAAACACGTGCGTATACATGCATAGGTACATACATGCACAAGTGAACTTATATAAATAAATATATGTTTGCTAATATATATATGTAAACATGTACAAATACATGAACACATAACTTGACTAACTCTCTCGAACAGCACTTAAAGGGTTGCACCTCCCTCCTATCTCTCATTTTACTTCTCCCCCTCTCATTGATTGTCTTCATCATCAAGCACATTCCCTATCTCACTTAGTCTCATTTTTCTATACTTTCGTAGTATAAAAAATTCATGGTGAATGAAAAAATCACAGGTGGCAAGTTTTCCATGCGTTCTACTTTAACATAGCATCCCTGAATGCGATAGATAAGCTTATCGTAGCAGCAAAAGTGCTGTGCCTGTCGACCTATTCCATACTCAAACATTTCTGATAACGATATATACTTCGTTTTATTTGTATGTATGCATATATATGTATATATGTGAAAGTAAGAGTAAGAAAGAGAGAGAGGGGGAGAGAGAGAGAGAGAGAGAGAAATGTTATATTAGTTCGTAGTATTAATCAAATAATTCTTTGACCTATATGCAACGGTTGCCAAGTTTATTGTAGATTGGTCTATTAATCAATCAATCTTAGTATATTACGTGTTATAAAATAATATAATACATTTATATAATTTTATATTATTGTAATTGTTGTTTATAACAAGCCAAGAAGAAATTATATAGTTACGATTATACTATTATATATTTTTATTGAAATATTTCTATGGTTAAGGATTGTAATAAAATACTATGTTTGGGATACATTGTATATTTCTCTGTTTCTCTTTCTTTCTCAAGAACATAAATACATTTTCTAACTTACATTTTGTTTTTTAGTTATTTCTTTCTTTCCGTCATGTTTTACTTACAAAATATCTGCTTTTATTACAGTAAATAAAAATAACAAAATTTCACGCAGAGATATTTCTTTCTAGGTGTCTGCTAATTTGGTATTTATTTTAACTCTTTCTTTCTTTATTTATTTTTTTCTCTCTTTTAGAGTGGGATGAAAAAAAAAAAGAAAGGAATACAATTCTCTTACGAACGAGACGAGAATATTACTGGTGTTAAATTTCAAAGAGTTAAATCGTGCCCGATATAACGTTTCGTATGGTAATTAATAACTTTATGAGAAAAAGGAAAAAATCAAGTTGTATTTTTTGTTTATAGTAATATAATGCTCTAGTAACAAACATGGAATGAAAGGAAAAGGAAAGAAAAATGAAAATAAAATAAATAAAAGAGAAAGAAAGAGAGAGAAAAAAAAGAAATGATAAAGAACATAATGAAAGTAAATGATACACGATAGACTTACTCGAACATATGTACAGTATGTACTGATAAAGTTCAACAAATCTGAACTTCGATAAGGTATATTAAAGGTAGTCCCTTCATAGTTTATCCTATATATATATATATATAAATTCCCTCGTGTCGAATGAAATATAGTTATTCGTGATTTTTCAAAGTTTACTATTATCCAACCGAGACAACAGGTGTTTTTTTTTTTCCTAAAAAGAAAACATTCATAAGCTATTATTTCAGGACCGTATTTATTCGTATTTTATTAATAAAATTTCAGAAGAATATACTTTTTGTAAATCTATTTCATAATATTTAATATTCTAATTTTGTTGATATACAATGTTATAACTACCTTTTTCTTTTTATAATCTTTAAAATTGATAATACCAATTGTACATTTATTAATTGTTAATTATTAATTGTACAATAATAAAAATTATTTAATACAAAATTTATATTCATTTACTTTATAGTTTAATAATTATAACAGTAAAATGTTCATTAGGTATTTCTTTTTATTTATTGAGAAATAAAGAACAATTTCAAAAAATTCGTCATTACTTTTTATTCATTAAATCGAAACACATTTTTCATTTAAAATTTATTTTAAATTTATACAACCTATGTTGTAATTTTTTTGTTGACAGACAATATATAAGCTCTTATAATAAATACGGCCCTGAATTTACTTTCTCTTTTCTTTTCTAACAATATAGATACACTAAATTTATGACTTTCAGTAAAAAGATGTGAAACTAACACGTTGAAACACACACACACACACACAGATATATATATAAAAGATAAAGAAAAAGAAATTTGATCTGTATTTCGAGAGTCAATAAGATTGTGAAAGATTTCTACTTGAATTGGATCGTAAGTCCTTAGAAAAGGATCATCGAAGTTTCTGAATGAGACTTCGTCCTTTCATAAAAGATATTTCATAATATATAGGTATACTTCGTATATAAGTACATAAAGATTTATTGTGTTACTATCAAAGAAAAAAAAAAAATATATATATATATATATATATATATATCCATAATATTATATACAAAATTTTATATAAATATAAATTATATATTCATTATTTTAATAATAAATTTATTTCAAACATCGCATATATATATGTATATAAATTCTATGGATAATGATTTGGAAAAATTTATTATCATGAAAAATATTATCAAATAAGATATATATATATATACATATGTTAAATAGTATTTTTAATATTTTAAAATGGAAATAATTATCCTTTTAAATTTAATATTGTAAAATATACTTTTAACAATTTGATAGAGGTAAACATCGAGAACACCTTATATACGTTTACGTATTCTCTTTTTATATAATACTTTATTGCAAGTATGAGTGTCTTAAGAATCGTATTTCTTTCTGTCTCAATTTTTCCGTACATTTTTTATACTGATCTCCTATCTATTATGCGAAATGCGTAGATCTCAACGATAGTACTCCATTATTATCAGATTATTTGAAAGATATGATAGTGTTACATGTCTAGAAAGCCAGAAATTTCACCTTTAGATACTCAAGGGACTCATACTTTCGTGAAAAATAGTAGGAAGTAAAAGGGGTGAAGGGAGAAAGGGTTGGATTAGGGGTAAGATTATTCGTTGATCCTTCAACCAGTGACGTAGTTTCAGCAGTGATGCGAGGGATCTTTATACACTCCTTAAATCCATCATGGAAACAAATATATATATATATATATGAATATGTGGTAGTTGTTCGTAATAATAAAACCCCATAATATTTCGACGAGTAATCGATATTAGAAAAAAAAAAAAGGAAATAAGATATAAATAAAGAGAAGGAAGAAGAAAAAAGTAGGTGGGACAAGGTGGGGAAGAAAAATTGATGTTGCAGTAATATCCCATTTCTCGAATCTTTTTTTTGAAACAACTTTGAGTTAACCAATAGTTATCCTTTACAAATGAAATCTTTTTTTCTTCTTATTATTATTATTTCTTTTTTTTTTTTCATTATTTTTTTATTTTTATATTTCTAAATTGAATTTGTCATTTGGAGAAAAAAAAAATAGAATCCTTACTTTCATCTTTCAAGCGATAAAATAATATCCTCTCAAAATTCTCGATCTCGTTAAACGAATAAAAAAAATCATCGTTTAAAAGGTATCGTTAAAAAGAAAAAAGAAAATAAGTATCGTAACTTTCTATACGTTTAATTAAAACTTACAATCACAATCCTTAAGACATTTTTCTTCTAACGTAATCTTACGGAATATAAAAGAAATATTATACTAGAGTAAGAAAATTACATACATATATACACATACACACACGTACGTACGCACGCAATAACTATAACGACAACGACAAAAATCAATACTTTCTTAATTTGCAAAACAAGAAAATAATTAGAAAAAATTAAAGTAATTGATATTTATCTTAATTTTGTGTTTCCTTTTTTTTTTTTTTAAGAAAATAATTTATTGTATTAGAATTTTTTCTTTTATTTTCCAAAAGAAACAAAAATATAATATTATATGTATATAAATTTTTATATTAGTAAGTTTTATTCTAATTCCATTTTTTTTTCTTTCATTTTTAATTATCCAATTAAATAATTAACATTTAGAGATTATATTCATATATGTATACATATATTATTATATCTCGTATATTTGTAATCACTTTCATCCCTTTTTCTGTTTCAACATACATATACAAATAACACTTTGAATTCTTACTTACTACTACTACTAACCCCTTCCACTACCACCTTTATACCCCTCGTTTTAACCCCTTCCTTGTTACGTCTTTTACACTCTACACCTACCACTTCGTCTTTTACCACCTTTACAACCCTCATCCACTAATCCCCTTCCCTCCTCCTTCCCTTTCAGCCACTTCTTCCATTCGTTCGCTTATATCACAGGTTTCTAGCAACCCTCCATGGTCGATTTAATCTCGTTTCCCTCTTGACGATTTCCACACCATAACCATGGGGCTAACGACGAAGTTAAAAGCACTCGTCTTTTCCAGTAGTTCAAATGGATTAAGATAATACGAATGAAGAGTAGAAAGTGAAGAAAGGTAAAGGGTTGAGGGTAGGATGAAGGTAAGGATAGTGAAAGTACTTGGAGAAGGTGAATAGTGGTGGTTTTAGTGAGAAGATTGAATGAAAGTGAATAACCATCTTCAATGGATGACTTATACCCTTTTTCTTCCATATGTTTTCATTCCTATTGTCCTGTTGCTACATTCGTTCCTGTTTAAGGACAATTCATTTTTGTGGTAGTTTTCATATATATATTTATTTATTTATTTTTTTATAAATTTGTATTGGAATTTATAAACGTTGAGTTTTTCATTAATTCTTTTTTTACTTTGTTACTTTTTTTTTTTTGTATATTTTTTCAATCGGCAGGATCTTTCTCAGCAATCCCAAATATGTTAGTACTGTTTGTTTTCCATTTGGAAGAATATTGAACAAAATATTGTTTTGTTGTTTTCTTCTTTTCGAGGGAATATTTTTCCAAATAGAAAAAACAAAACGAATATAAAGTATATAAGTACTTTATATATATAATATATTTTATATTTTATATATTTTATTTTATTTCTAAAAAATCTTATGTGTCCACCCCTAGGCAACTTCCCTCGTATATATAATAGAAATGTATTGTATGTAATACGTAGAGAAGGGTTGAAAAGTTAAAAGTCTATAATGCAAAGAGGTTTAAAATTGTTATCATGGGTTTTGCATACTTACACAAAATAAATAGAAATAATAGCTTATTAAAATAATAGAAGGGTACTGTATTTAATACGTATAATAGAGTTGACAAGTTTTTGACTCTACCATGTTGAGGACTGTAATAGAATGACCTGTTATTTCGCACATTGAATACATAAGAGTATGTTATATATATATAAGGGAAGAACAGTTTTCCTACGTATATAAGAGGGCTTTAAAGTTCAGTGTTCTAGCATGAGAAAATATTATACGAAATAGAATCAAATAAGTCAGCATTTTGTATATGTACAATATATATATATTACACATATTATATACATAATAAAATAATAACACGTGTGTTTTAATGTATGTGTGTATGTGTGTGTGTTAAGAAAAAGTTTTCTTCTTCGCGTTAATGAGCGAGCAAACATTTTCTTTCACCACTTTCCACCCCGAAGGTTTATCCTTCGAGGTAAGTAGAAGACGATGGAAAGGTAGAAAAATGAAGGAAGGACTTTTTTTTTTTATTTCTTTTTCTTTTTCTTTTTTATTTTTCTTCTACTTCTTTTACTTTTGTTTCTACCGCCGTGGTTAGCAATGTTTTTCTTAATTTTGTTAAACTACTGTACACCGAATTAATTAAACTTATTCTTTTACTTCTTTGTTTACTGTTGTTGTATTATATTATTATATTTGTGGTGTTTTTTAATTACTAACATTAATTTTACTTATTTTATTATAGACACACACAGCATACACACAGCATACAAACATTATCTATGTGTTAGTTAAATAATGTAAATAATTAAAAATACTTTTGTAATGAATATCTTCTTCTTCTTCTTCTTCTTCTTTTCTTTTGTAACTTAAATTTCGATGTTTTTAAAAAGAAAATAAAATTTAATGTAATTTTAATCATTTTTATATTGTATTTCAGTCGATCATTTTAAAAGCTATTACAGAATTAAAAGAGAGAAACGATATTATTTTCTTTTTCTTCTTTTTTACATTGAAATATATTTTCACATGCTATATAACATCTGTGAGATTATGTTGGCGAATAAATCTACGGATTGGAAAAATAACAATAAAAAAAAAAAAACTATTCGACAAGAATCGTTAGCAGGATTTTATTGAAAAAAATCCCTCTCCCCACTCATCCCTTGTTCTTTTCTCCATAGAAATTCTGTACGCTTTGAAATGTTTTTTAAATGAGATTTAATTTTTTTTTTTTTNTTTCTTTTTCTTCTTTTTTACATTGAAATATATTTTCACATGCTATATAACATCTGTGAGATTATGTTGGCGAATAAATCTACGGATTGGAAAAAAAAAAAAAAAAAAAAAAAATAGAAAAAAACTCAATATTGTTTTTAATATTGTCAAATCCCTCTCCCCACTCATCCCTTGTTCTTTTCTCCATAGAAATTCTGTACGCTTTGAAATGTTTTTTAAATGAGATTTAATTTTTTTTTTTTTCTCGAAATGATAATGTGGATTACGTTTTATTAAATATATATATATAATGTATGTGTATACATATATATTCGTTTTACATTTGTTATACATTTTTTTCTCCCTATTAGTCGCCTCTCACGACAAGCACAAATTACTAAAGGGGTTTTTTTTTTACCTATCCCCTTCACAGAGATTATTATGAAATATCTCTCTACCTATTACTATTATTATTATTATTATTATTATTATTATTATTATTATTATTATTATTATTATTATTATTATTATTATTATTATTATTATTATTATCAATTATTATAAAATATAAAATAATTGTATAAATACATAATCGAGTTAAAAATTATGCATAATTTAAATATATATTTTTTGTCCATACTGTAATTTCATATAAAATTGAAATATTGTAATAATCCTCCATTCTTCTCTTTTTTTTTTACAAAAGATTAAGGAAAATATCTAGATAGATATTGAAAGATAAAATGTTTCATTTAGTAATTTGTAATAAAAAAACATGTTCATAGTTTTATATATATATACATACATGGTTTTATGTATATATATATATATATATATATAAATGGTAATGATTCTGATCTAAGATAAAAGCAGTTAAATGATCGAGAATAATAAACTTAAGCTGAAACGAGCAGGGCCGTACATACTGCTGGGAACTTGTCCATTTAACAGTTATCTGATATTGGCCAACCATAAAAGGTATCTAGTGCAAGGTATTAAAACGTAATCGATACGTATGTCGAGGGTGCTCTATAAGCTTTTATAAAGGTGACCATATCAAAATTCTATAACGTATAGTATAGTAATAGTGTAGTATAGAAAAAAAGAAAAGAAAAGAAAAAAGAAACTAAATTTTCTAATTTAATTTTTCAAATTAAAATTATTTATATTATTATTATTATTATTATTAAATAAATCATTAGAAAATGTTAATTAAAATTTGATATATTTCTACTATTTATTTTTAACAAATGTATATTTAAAATAATCAAAGTATTATAAAACAACAACGACTATGATGATGATTGTTGATGATGATGAATGAAAAAATGAAAAAAAAAAAAAAATATTTTACAATTAAAATGATAATTTGTTTTTAAGGATAAAAAATGATTCTAAAGTAAAACTTTTTGATTTACATACTAACGTAAGTTCAAACGATAAGAAAACGAAAATACATACTTACAAAGATGATAGAATTTGAAAAAAAAAAGAAAAAAAAAAGAAATAAATAAATTAGTAAAAGGAGGAATGAAATAAAAAAGAAAAAAAGAAAAAGGTAGGAGAGAAGTAATAACGAAAGAAGGTGTGAGAGTAATTAAAAACTTTCTCTTTAAGAAAATGAAAACTTTGTTAGATGTAATATCGATTTGTTCATTTAAAACTTAAGACGATTTGTAAACTAGATATATTTCTTTTGTAATCGAAGATACGTTAATTAATATCTTTCTTAATTGCACTATCAATTCTAAAACATTATTTTCTTCTTTTCTATTCTTTTCTTTTCTTTTCTTCCTTTCTCTCTTTCTTTTTGTTTTTTTTTTCTTATTATTATTATTATTATTATTATTATTATTATTATTATTGATTATTTGACATTCGTTTATTTTTCTAGTAAACGATTTAACTTTCAAATATCAAAAGATTTCTTTATTTTTATTACTTCGTTCATTCTTTCATTCATTCATTCATTTATTCATTCATTCATTCGAAAATCTCAATCGAAGTTTCGTCTATCATATTTTTTTTCTTCTTCTTTTTTTTTTTTGTTTTATTTCTATGGACAATTTAATTTGGTATTAATTCGTTAAAATTCGATGAAACGTTTAAACAACGTTTAATTTTTTTCCCCCTTTTTTTGATTCTCTCCTTTTCTCTCTTTCTCTCTCTCTCTCTCTCCCTCTCTCTCTCTATTATAATCTCTTGGTTAATAGATATTATCTTTCTTTTTAAAATACACAAGTATTTAACTTGTATAATTAAATAACAAACTCGTGTATTTCTCTTTAATGTACATAATCTTTCACATATATTTTCTATTATCATATTTTCTCTCTCTCTCTCTCTCTCTCTCTCTCTCTCTCTCTCTCTCTCTCTCTATTTATCTATCTCTATCTCTATTTATCTTTTTCGGTATTTTTTTTTTTACACAATTAATTTCTATTTGACATCTTCATATTTTCATTCTTTATTTAAATAAGCAAATGTTTTCCCTTTTTTCACCCTCATATTCTGTTTTTTTACTATTTTCTGTTTTTTCTTATACACAATTAATTTCTATTTGACATCTTCATATTTTCTCTCTCTCTTTCTCTCTCTCTAAATACACAAGTGCTTTTTTTTCCCCTCACATTCTCTTTCCCACTATTTCTTTTTTTTTTCACAATTAATTTCTATTTGACACCATCATATTTTCTTTCTTTCTTTCTCTTTATTTGTGTACACAATTATTTTCTATTTGACACCCTAATATTTTCTTTCTCTATAAGTACACAAAAGTGTTTTCTCTTTCTCACACAAACACACACACACACATATATATATATATATAGACATATTTTCAGTTTTTTTTTGTCTCCCTCTTATTGTATTTCTATCATTTATCTTTACATATGCAAGTATTTTCTTTTCGATACATATAGATCACCCTTATATACTCTCTCTTTCTTTTTTAACACGAGATTGGATTGACCTTTAGATCCAGGATGAGCTTGAAGAAAATAATATCATTGAATTAATTTTACAACTGTTGTACGTAAAGTCAAAACATTCATTGTGGAAAAATGATTAAAAGTTAAAAAAATTTAAAAGGTGTCTCTGAACACCTTTCAGTATAAATAGTGTTAAAATATACAAATTCTACTTTATCATACTTATTTTATTTTTCTTTTAATCATATTTTCCTTCCCTATTATATATATATATATATATTTCTTTTTCTTCTTTTCTTCCTTTATATGCACAAATATTAATCTTTCATTCTTTTTGTTATATCAATGTACTTTATTCGATTTAAATCATATTATTCATATCCATATATTCTCATTAATTCGTATCATTCAATAAACGATGATTATTATACAGAAAGCAATGTAGCAGCATCAATAACAAAAGTTTCTTTGATGTCGAACAAATCCATAAATCGGAATTACACTCCATACCCCTGCTCTAGTCATCTATGTAATAATATTACATATTTACCATTCACGTGTATTTATATATTATCCTACATACAATTCTATATACATTTCTCTCTCTCTCTCTCTCTCTCTCTCTCTCTCTCTCTCTCTCTGTGTGTATATATGTATTATGTATTTGCATACTAAAAGGAAATCGTTAGTTACCTGAAGTGATGTGTGAAAGAGAGTCATAGAATGAGAAATGTATGACTATGACCTCTTGTAAATGGCAAACTCTTTATCGAAAATTCCAATCTCATACTCGATATTTACGTACATATACAAAAACATACATAAACACACACACACACATAGTTATGTATAATATATAATACCCGTATCTCATGGAACAAGTTAAATGCTGTCTTGCGTATCGACGCGTTAAAAGAAGATATTGATTTTACAACTGCTTTTAACGAAATTATTTGCTTTGTCACGCGGAAATATTGTTTTTTCTTTTTTACTTTTGTTTTTTCTTGTTTTATTTTGTTGTTGTTGTTGTTTTTTTTTTTTTCAAATAAACAATCCCATATTTCTTGTTCTTATTCGATTTCTTTTAATATAACCAGTATCCATGATCTTTTTACATTTTGATTGAAGCATTTGACTTTATTACAAATTTGTAGAAATTATTTGTATAAAATTGTTCAAAATCGATCAAGAAATGATTAAATTAGTCTGTTGACAAAGTACCCCACTCTTATGTGTCAAATTTTAACCGTTAAACAAACCCTCATGGTGTTTTCTTAATGACTGAACATACGTCAAGCTTTCATATATGTAAACTTAGCTTAAAGAATTTTCTTCTGACAAAAGATATCTCGTTTGGTTGACTTGTAGAAATTTTTCAAAAAAAAAAAAAAAAAAAAAAGAAAAAAATTCTAAGTGACAACCGAGCATTAATAAAAATAACTTACATTCCTGTACTTAGAACAATTTGACTTGACAATGAATAATCTTCCAACCATTAATTTTTCGTATGAAAGAATAGAAAAAGAACGAGAAAAAGAAAAGAAAAGAAATGGGGAAAAAAGGAGAAATGTAATAAGAAAAACCAAAAAAAACATCACAAAAGGGGAAAGTTAAACCTTCCTGCGATAATTCAAACGAAACATACCTAACTGGGGTAAAAAAAAAAAAAAAACCATTAATACATAACACACACACACAAACACACACTGTATTGCTATGATCTGTATATTATATTATATTATATAGAAACAAAATATATTTCGATGACATTTTTTCTAGCTTCCCTTTTTGTTTGTTCTTTTTTTTTCTTTTTTACATCGTCAAATTAAAAAGTAAATAATTCTAAAGAAACTTTGAATTCATACATACTTGAAAAACAAATTTCCTTTGAAATATTTTTCTTCGTTTTTTTTTTCTTTTTCCTTTTCTTTTTCTTTTTCATATTACCAATAGCAATCGAATTATTTTGAGGTAAACGTGTTTTAAAAATCTCACCCGGTACGTGTGCATATATGCATGTGTTCCGGTATGTTTTCGTTCGCATTTATATAATTTAAGTATAACTCGTATAGCTCGTATTTTCGACGATTCCTTTAATTTTAGCTAGCTAAATAGATTCTATCTTGGTAAGTTTCTGTAAATGTTCTTACGAAAACCTCATAAAGGAACCATTTCTGAATACAAATTTTCATAGATTATTGTATTCCTCTCTCTCTCTCTCTCTCTCTCTCTCTCTCTCTTTCTCTCTTTTGTGTACCAACGTGAAATTTATACAGACATATCTTGTTTTCTCTAAACGTTAAACCCTTTTGCAAATACCACAAAATAATTTAGAAATAATTGTGTAACAACATCTATAACATCCTTAAAATATAATTAAATAAATCTTAGGAATAACCTCAATTTGTTTTTTAACAAATTACACGAAAAGTTTCTATTAATTGTTCTAAATATAATAATAATAATAATAATAATAATAATAATAATAATAATAGTGATTATTATTTCATTAATTGAAATATTAAAAGAAAATATGTGACAAGAATTATTTAAAAATTTGAAACTTTCGTGAATGATAGAAAAAAAAAAAAGAAAAATTTTACTTGATATAAATTAAAAAAAAAAGTGCGTTAGGATAAAAAAAAAAAAAAAAAGAAAAGACTCTGACAATATTTTCATATATAGGGAAAAGTCTTCCCCCTATTTTATGGTGAATGTTTCCATCCAACCTGACCTCAAAGAGCATGAACATTTTCAATCTTTCCATCCCTTTTTCTAACATTTTTCACGAGGTGTCCAGTACATGTGAAGAATTTCTTCTTTTTCGCATGAGAGCACTTTACTGACTATACTAGAAGAATACTTAAAGGGATAGCTTTCAGTGATAAAGGATGGCAATAGGGCGTTGTTACGAATGAGAGATTCACAGAAAGCCGACTCGTATCTAACAACTTTAACGATCCACCATGGTAAAACATATAACTTACTATTGTATAGGGTGTCCAAAACAATATTTAGAATTAATTGAACCTATTTATTTGATTTCTATGATTAGAATAATTATATTATTTCATAGTTGTTATCAAGTAATACTTCTTTTTGTATTTATAAAAATTACAAATTAAATCCGAAATGATAGGAATTGTTGTTTCAATCTCAAAACAAATATTATTATTATTATTGCAAGAATTGTAATTTTTTAATTATGAATAAAAATACATGTTATTAAATGTAATAATATTACGAATGAAAATATGAATTTTCTTCATTATTAATCTTGAAAATGAAAGGTGTACCGTTAATCGTATAACAGTGAGGTATCATTAACAAAACATAAAAACAAATTAAATACTTAAATAAATTTTTTCATTATTGAAAATAATGTGTTATTATAGTAAAATTGATAGTAGAAATGTTTCCAATGAAAATAATACTGTATAAAAATACACGAATTTGTTACTGCACGTGAAATATACAATGGGAAGAGGAATGGATCATCCTATGTTTTGAGTACTGTTGTTCCTCTGTATATGACATATGTACATGAAAATTAAATTATACCTTTGGAGAGATGTTCGATACGTATCGATATGTAAATCCTTTCGATGGGGACCCTACCACACTAATACAAGGACATTTTATACATATAGTGTATGTATACATATA
>NW_015149175.1:59660-75990 GCF_001465965.1 Polistes dominula | reverse complement strand
ATATAATATTATATAATAATAATTATAATATTTATTATATAAATTATAATATATTAATATTAATAAATTATAATATTTATATATATATATATTAATATTTATAATAATGTAGAAGAATTAAGAAAAAAAAAAAAGGAAAAAAGAAAGTTTTTTTCTAAACATTATTATCGTTACATTTCATTATTTAATTAAATTAAATTTAAATTAACGTTTTTATTTTTAAGTTAAATTATATCAATTTACAATATATATATTATTGTTTAATTAACGATTCTATTATTTGTTGTTTTTCTCTAAAAGAACAATGCATAATTTTTCAACTTATAAAACTTGTATAAAAGATCTATATTGTAAAGATTTGTGATTATAATTTTCTACATTTCTAAATTTATGTTATACTAGGAAATACATATTTATATCTAGCAAGGGAATAAATGGGAAATATTATTAGAGAAAATAACTCTGTTTGTTGTATACTCACAACACAACGAGTTTTTTTTTTTTTTTCTTTTTTCCCGCAAAATATGGCATTGATAAACAACTTGCTTGCTGTTTTATATATCAAGTTTTCAAACTAACATTTTAAAAGAACAACAACAACAACAACAACAAAAGAAGCAAATAAGAAGAGAAAAAGCGTACGATAAAAGATGGAAAAGTAATTTTTGGAAAATAAAATGAACGTGCAACTAAAATGATTCGTCAAAATGTCAAATAATGTGAAATTAAAACGTCTATGAAAAAACGTGTTTCTATCGAATTTTATTTAAAGGCAATCTGTAAAAACGATTTATGCGATTATTTATTTTTATTGTCTTTTAAAAAAATGCCATACGAGCTCTCTTCAACACGAAATAATATTACAAAATGTTTCAATTGAACAATTTTGAATTTTATAACAATTGACGACAAAGAAAACAAAACTTATTATAATTTATTTTTATTTTTCTTTTTTCAAAAGAAAAAAAACATGTGTGCATATCACACAAGTTAGAAGTGAAACCTTCAAATAAACAAGTCTCGAGGATAATTTATTATATAATACTAATATAATATTATTTGTACTTTTAATTTGTAATTATTTATTTAATTATTTAATTACAAAAATGCGCGCCTGTTCTTATGCAACCCTCCAGACACACTTGGAAAATGTTGCTTGCGAGCGACATCTACTGGGACGGAATTTTTTCCAGTCAAAACTGTTTATATACGTATGTATGACGGGTTGCCTATATTTCGGGTTGAAAAAATTCCGTCCCAGTAGATGTCGCTCGCAAGCAACTTTTTCCAAGTGTGTCTGGAGGGTTGCATTAATACAGGCGCGCATTTTAATAATAACTACAAAGAAAGTAAATAATAAAACACTTAAAAAAATGTTTGCAAATTCCAGTTTCGTTTTCCCATTACATCATCGCATTTCATTTTTTCAAACCAAAGCTATTCTAAAGAAGTTTTCACTTCAAAAACAACAAAATACAAATTGTACCTTTTGTAATTCTATTAAATCTTCCAACTAATACCACGTACACCTTTTCTCATATTCAAAAAACAATGATCTCATAAAGTATAATCTAAAACATTTTTGAAATATTTCAAATTTAATAAGATCTTGATGATCCTAGCAAGTATACGAGTGTTCGGTTAAATTTATAGAAAAATGATAAAATATACGACTATATGGTTTTATTATATAAGAATTTAAAATGGTATGAGAGTTTTCTTGTGTCAGTGAGAAAATGTTAGTAAAGGTGTGCAGAGAACGCTAAAGATATATATATATATATATATAAGATCGTTTTATTCGTGGAACGCGATAATCTTGCGGTGCATAACTGGGATCAGTATTTATGGTATTTGAAATATTTTGAATTTGTCGAAAGGAACGATGATATGTAGTTGAAAATATATGACCTAAGAAAGAGAAAGATAAGGTAATGAAAATCTCAGAAGAATTTTATATGATTAAAACCACGTCGATAATTATCCTCGAATGGTAATTATCATTTGTCGATAAAATAGAACTCTTTTTTACCGATACCCGGTACATTTCATTGAAACAAATTTTCAACAAAATATTACAATTCTTATACATACAGTATTTAATATAATAAATTATTTTTTATAGTAATTAATTATTCAAATATATATATACATATGATGTATTATATATTATAATATTTTAATATTATTATATTATTTGATTTTATCATATATTTTTTTATTATATTATCTATATTATTATAATATTATTATATATATAATGGCATGTATAATAAATTTCAAAAATGTTTAAATAAATGTGACAACGATCATTATAAAATACAGTGGTTTATTAATAATTAATCATTTAACATCATCATAATCGTGATAAATTAAAACTAACGAATCTATTATTTCTTACTATACAACAGAATTTTTCGCTTATTTCCTTGCATTATGTTATAATGTACAGATTTTTCCTACTGACTATTGTATATTTTATATATGTCCTCATGTGAATATATTTGTTTGTGTGTTATGTACATGCAATCTGCATATGTAAGTATAAATGTATACTCATATATATATGTGTACACACATATAGAATGTACATAGCATATTTCTTTATTATTAATGTTATTATTATTATAATTATTATTAATGTTGTTATTATTACTTTTATTTAAAGACTTAAATATCATAAGTCATCTGAATTGTTTCACGCATAATCATTCATTATCTTTGTATCTTTATTTCTTGTGTGAATATTATCTCTTTTATATTTGTATATATATGTATATCTTAATGTAATGTTGTATATGTATATATTTATATTATATAGCTTTAGCATTTTCTTACAATTATTACAGCAGGTAATTCTATATCCAAAATGCTTAAAACTTTATACATTCGTGCAAGTGCATTATATCTTGCGGTGCGAGGAAAAGAAGTGTTACAGTCGAATTATAATAAGTATTACTAAAGTAACTAAGATAAAAGTAACTATATACTAAAAAAAAAATATCTTAATTATATTATTAATAATATATATATATTTTGTTTTCTAAATTAAATTGACACACACATATTAATTATTAATAGTTAAGAATTTATACTACTTAAATATAACTTAATTAGGGAAAAAGAAAATTACTTATATAGGTGTTAAGTAACGATCAAAAAGAAGATGCTAATAATAACTGACAAAATAAATTAAATGATAATATGAATGGTGTGCGTATTCGACTACTAATGTCATATATATATATTATTATCTACTAATTAGCATTTTTTATTATTGCAAATATAATTAAAAGTGAATCTTGGAAAAGATAGTTACTTTTATAGTATTATTTTATGGTATTTATATTTATATATATATATATATATATATATATATATATATTTACTATCTGTTTTGCAATGCACCTGCATTCAAAGCAAGATGCTTCTGATCAAAAATGAAGAGTATATATTTCTATGCGTCTGTATATATATATATATATATATTGATTAATATTTTCATTTAGTTTTATTTACATTATTTGAAATTAATTATTACTATGAAAATTCATTCTTTCGAAAAATTCGCTATCATAGTTTCTTTAGTTTCAATGTTGTAAATAATTATTCTCTGGCGATTAGATAATACATTAAGATTAACAAAATTATGCTGACTATTAGCAAAACTTCGTAAATATGCAGAATGTTCTTTTTTATATTCTTCGCTTTGTTAGTTCTTTTTTTAAAATTAATGCTCGTTCAAAGTTAATCTTTAACTGATTGTAATTTCTTTTCTTGTCTTTTCTTTTCTTTTTTCTTTTTCTTTTTTTTTTTTTCTTTTTTTCTTTTTTATGTAGATATGATATTATTTTCTTCTAAACATCTATACAAAGGCACAAAACGTTTGAAAATTTAATTGGGACTGAAAATGTTGTTTAGTTCGCTTTTTTTTTTTGTTTTTCATATCAACGTTCTTTGACATGCTTTACGAGATCTCTCTACATAGTTTAATATTTTAAAGACACAGCATTGTATCACTATAATTTGAATTTAAAAAAAAAAAAAAGATAAAATTATAAAAAATAACACTAAAAAGGAAACACTAAATGAAGAAGTATTTAAAGAAAAAGAAAAGCAGTATGTTAAGTAAATTAGCTAATCAGCGTACATATATATATATATATATATATGTACATACATTATTACCGGTAATATAAATTCAAGCATACCTTTTACACATATGCGATACACATCATTCATAAAAATAAATAACAGTCGTGTTCTATGTGTGCATATATATATAGAAATTTCCTATACGATCATGTGTTCAACATAATCCAAGCACAGTATGATCACTCTTTAAGAATCTACATATCTTATTTTGAATAAGTGAACAAAGTATGGATGGATTCAAGAATCGTGGACAACTGTTCAATCTATTTACTATTAAAATGTTTCAAATAAAATCAATAGAATAATAATATATTAATTATGCGAGTTATTTTGAAATATATTATCAAACGAGAAGAGATAGAGAAATGCGTTCTTCTCTTTTCTTGTTTATTCTTTTTTCTTTTACCTTGTCATAGATATGAAATCAAAATTGTAAAAATCATATATGCTTTGATCTTGATGATAATAATAATAATAATAATAATAATAATAATAATAATAATAATAATAATATCGCATTAGTGTTTCTCTCAAAAGTATTGTACTGATATTATTTGAGTAGCGTTTTAATAGGTACAGATCTTAAAGATTGAATTCGTAGATAAGTAATACGTCGTTTTTATATATGCATTTGTTTAATTTGATAGAAGAAAGTTTTTCTATGAATCTAAATTAAAATACCTGAAGTACGATCAAAGCAGAGTATAATAAAAACTTTATATTTTATTGTTGTTATTTTCTTTTCTCCTTTTCCTTATTCTTTTTCTTTTTCTTTGTTTTCGTGTTGTTATGATAACTGCTTTTGCGAGTATTACTTGATAATTTTTTTTTTTTTTTTTTTTATAATTCTCATATAAATTATTAAACGTGCTATTATAAAACTTATTTTCTATATAATTATATGATAATAGCCAAAATTTGAGCGACGGTTGAACTTGAAACGGTGATTCATTTTTTTTTACTTTTTTTATCCTATTTTTTTGTTCTTTCTTTCTTTCTTTCTTTCTTTCTTGGTTTCTTGGTTTCTTTTTATATAAAATATTATTACGAACAGAGAAAAATAATATACACATGCAGAGTGTACCAATTTTTTTTTTGATGCAAAATTTTATACACGTATATTTTTTTAATGATATACAATAAAACATAAATAAACATAAATAATTCCTTCACATTATGATATAATATTTATAATATTGTGGTTGCAGAAAAAAGCAATTAATTGTCATTTCATATTTTTGTTATAACTTTCTAACTAAACTTTTAAAAACGTGTATTTTTTTATAACATTTATCTTGTATTTTTTACTTATAGAATAGACTAATAAAATTTTGATGAGAAAAATTAGAGCACATCCTATATATATATATATATATATATATATGTACATACATTATTACCGGTAATATAAATTCAAGCATACCTTTTACACATATGCGATACACATCATTCNAGAAGAAGAAGAACAAAAAAAAAGGCAAAAAAAAAATTATGGGAGAATCTAATGTCGCGTTAAGACATTTGGAATGAAAAAATGAAAAAAAAAAAAAAAAAAAAAAAATTGAAACAAACAGAAAATTACAAAAATGAGGAGAAAGATACAAAAAAAAAAAAAAAAAAAAAAAGAAAAAGTACTCTGAAGTTTTTTAATCATGGTTTTTTTAGAATGAGGTTTTCTAATTGGCTCTTGATTTTATTACTTGCTGATAGGGGGGATGAATGATGAAAAAAAAGTAAGGGTCGAGATAAATAAGGAAAGAAGACAAAAAATGAAAAGGGAAAGGGAGAAATATATATATATAAATATATATATATATATATATATATTATGGTTGCTAGGAGTCCTTAATTCCCAAGTAAACTCGATAAATTAATTGTGTGCTAGGGATAAAGAAAAAGAAAAAAAGAAATAGAATAAAAAAAAAAAAAGCAGCAAACTATTGGACTAGGTTTGGTGCAAACTAAGGAAACCTAGTTTTGTTGTTGATTGACACGTTGTATATATATATATATATATATATATATATATATATATATGTATATTATTTTTCAACCGCTAAACATTGCAGCATTAACACAAGAAAACAAATTGGTAACTCTTAATAGAAAGTCCGACATACTCCGCAAACTTATTTTTCATTTAATATTTTCTTCTACAATATTTTGTTGTTGTTGCTCTTCTTCTTCAATTAACATTTAATTGGCTGACTATATATTTTGACCTTAATCTGTTTAATATTTCGCATAAGCAATTAAATTGCACGTTTACTTAACAAAAAGAAAAAGAAAAGTAAAGTAAACAGAAAAAATATATATATTTATATATTATTTGCACTTATTTTTGATTTATAACTCGTTTATATTCATTGTAGAAAGTTTAAAATCTGCAAAATTAAAAAATATGTTGTCATGTACCAAATATATATATGGTGCTAAAGAGCTTAGACCTAAGGATTGTCTTCTTTCGTTAGATTTACTAAATGGTGTACTTCAAGTACACCAAATAATAAATATAACGAAAGAAAACAGTCCTTAGGTCTAAGCTCTTTAGCACAAATGCCAGAAACTAAAATGACCGAGCTCATATCTGAATATATCAAATTGAGTACTGAAAATAAAATCAATCCTAAAAATGCATTTAGTTTAAAAATGATTGATTATATGACGTACATGGTTACTAAAAGATATTCAGAAATGACTAATTTGCAAATGGCTAGCACATCGTTGGATGTATGTGCCAAAATTTATGGGTATCGCATTGACGGTATGTACACAGACGTTTTAAAAATGGTTGGTGCATTGGATAAACAAAAGGAGGATAATTCAACTGATATGGAAATAGCGCAGTCTAACAATGATTCAGATGGAGAAGAAGAAGAAGTAAAAAGTCAAACGAAGAAAAAAAAGAAAAAAGGAAAACAAAAGATTATTAGTACAGATGATGCATTAAGTGGAACAATAGAAACAATGGTACTCTCGCGAATGACTGTAGGAAAAGGAGATTTTTGTTCGTCTGATATGCTCTACCAAATAGTGTTTCCGCATCTTGCTAATTCAGGCTTTTATCATAATATATACAATGATATTATTTTAGATCAATTAAATGAAACAAATGAAAATAATGAAAATTGTCGTACTTATACTATATCAAAGATAGATGATATTTTTCAGTCAGATCTGTTTCCGAGCATGTCTGATTTTCAATTTTTAAGATGGTCATTGGAAGATGAAGAAGAAATCATAGAGCCTGTACAAAAAAACAATGAAAATCAACAATTTCATTTTGATCTTGATGCCAGTATACCTTCTGCAGATGAAGAGTATTTTGAAGAAGCGAATTATTTTCAAATGGATACAGATACAAATGATAAAAATATGTGTGCGACAAATCCGAAACAAACGGAAAATATAGTAGATTTTCGTAAAATTATGACCGAACAAATAATGCAAAATGAGGAAATGCCAGAATATTCTTTATTAAATAAAAATATGAATTTAATTCATCGGGCAGGACCTTCTTATTGGAAACATAAAGGTCTAAAAACATTGTTAAGTAATAGCAAAGTAGTAGAAACTTGTCAACATACTGCACGTAAGAAGAGAAAAGAATTTGAACTTTCATACACCAACGAAAATAAATCTAAATTGGATCAAAAGTTTGAATGTAGCAAAGTGAACAGAATACAATTAAGAACAGTAAGAAACAATTGGATGGAGGAGAAAATAACATTACCGGAAGATTTGCATTACGATATTACGAACTTTACTAAATTATATCTTTGTCCTTCAATCTCTTCGTATCCTAACTCAGAAGGTCCACTAAATTCAACACAATTGCCTGAAGATATAGAAAATTATAATTATAACAATGATAATGATGTATCTAACTTTTGTCCTGGTATAGATGTCGATTGCGATACACAAGATAAAAATGATTCAGATGAAAATCCAATAGAAAATCCGATACCATTTACTAATGATAATTTGGTAACAGCACCTACATTAATTAATAAAATTATTGCGAGGTATCCTTCACGTGCTAAAAAAATTGACATGCATCAATTAAAGAAAACAATATGGAAAGCTGTTTCGGAAAAGAAAACTGATACTGATAATAAAGAAGAAACGCAGGAAAATGATCAAATTAGTGGCTCCATAAATTTCAGCGATATTTATAAAACTTTACCTACTGAACTTCCTAAATCTAATGCTGAAGCATTAAGCGTTCCCATTGCAATAGTATCAATGCTATAGATAGATAGATAGATAGATAGATATATATGTATATATATATATTTAATATATATAGATATATTTCTAGTAAACGTTTAAAATTTATGTATCACACATGTCTCTCTAACTCTTTATAAGATATCCTAAAATGTACAATACACGGTAGTAATTAGATTCTTAACTATTTCAATTTTTCTGCTGACAAAATTGCAGAGCGAGCGAATGATTACTTTAATTTTGTTGTTGAAAAGATTATAAACTGATTTTTCATTGATCTTCTTTGTTTCTTTTGTGATCGAACAGCCCAGAGATCATTGCGCAAACAATACAATTTCTTAACCGGAAAAATGTATATAATATAATAATTTACATACATACATTTCTTTTATTTTTTTTTTTTTTTAATTATTTTTTTATTTTTCGAAGTAACCAATGCATTGGAAGATTTCATATATTTAAAAGTATAGATCATCAACGATTGTGTTGAATCGCGCAATGGACGTATTATATGATGTAGAAAAACAAAAACAAATTTTTACATTTATTTGTACTATAAAGTTGACAGAGGTACGTTAGCAGTTAATAGCTGCAATGTACGCAGTAATGTATTTTTTACTCTAATATTATCAAATACATTATAATGATATTGCTAACACACAGATAAAACTACCTTTACAGACTAATTGTATGAACTATAACAGCATGTATAATATTTAATTACACACTTCTATTATCGTGTAGAATATATTTATTATTATTTTTTTGTTGTTTCTTCTTCACCAATCAAACTGCTTTGGTGATAAATTAATATGAATTAAAACGAATGTTTACATATTCAATGTAATGTAAGTTATATTACATTAAATCAAAATGTTTTCTAATTGTCGTATAATAAAAGATCTCTAAAAAAAGAAAAAAAAAAATACCCAGAAGGAGCATATAAATTATGATAGCTGATTTGCTATAGAATGAATTTAATATACGTGATCATTGTAAATGAAACTTCACTAAATTTATGTATATTTTCTTATACATTACTCATTGTTTTTACTTAAAAGATTAGTCATTTATTTAATTAATCTAATTGAAAATTGATATTATAACTAAATGGACAATGTCTCCTTTATCAACTTCTTCATTGTATTACCCATGGTAGAACTCGATGGGCTAGAAGTTGTAAAAGACAATTTAAATAAGTAAGGCTGAACGTCCGGATAAGAAGTATCAAAAATCAAATCTAATTCAGCTTGATTTGGCATTTTTGGTAAATAGTCGTGCCTGTTCATGACCTCAGTTATATAAAGAATTTTTTCCGTCAATAAATCACCAACTTTCTCTCTACATATTTGACGTTCGTGCTCGGTGGCTAATTTAATTAGCTGTAACCTGACCGTCCATACTTCCCACGGTATACACTCAGTATGGAAGGGCCAACGGTTCTTCTTTCTTTGAAAAAATTCCAATGATATTTGACCAGAACCGGGACTATCCGTAGAACGTAAAGCTTCAGAGAAACCAGATATTTCTTTTTTTATAGTTTGGTCAAGATGTACCGAAGAACAGCATACGTATGTGAAATCGATGAAATCACAATCAACATCTTGATATCCGACAGTGCCGACGGAATAGCTGCCTTCTTCTTTGTACTTAAATTTTCCAAGGCTTCTATGAAATAGAACGCTGTGAAATATACTTGCTACAGCTTCGTCCACTTGACGACCCTCCATGGTTAATTCAAATAATTGCGTTCTGGCGTTCATTGTGATACCTAAAATGATAATTAATTTCTTAGTCCTTTTTGAAACCTAATTTTGCATTCTAACTAAATAAATTCTATACTAAGAGATTAACACATTTGTTATCGATATTATTGTGTATCTGTGACGAACAGATTTTCATCAAGATCCTTCAGCATCATAAACATTTATAATAATCACTGTAATCGATGTAACAAATCAGTTCTAAATCTCTTCGTTCCATGGTACGATAACGAACGTGTTAAAAAGAAATAAAAAAGCAAGACAAATAGAAATATAGTTTCAATAATTGTCCAATAATGTATTACGTACTTCAAATTTTGTACTTGACATACTACAATAAAGATCATA
The DNA here is from genome assembly GCF_001465965.1 of Polistes dominula. The sequence continues at coordinate 65,494 of NW_015149175.1, read as the reverse complement.
AACTTTGAATAAAATAAATTTGAGTAGATTTTACAATTACTTTTGATAATGGGCACCAACAAGGCAATAATCCTAACATATTATTATTTGCCATTAAAACGAGAAATAGGTAAACAAAGATTGTTGAAAAATAACTTAAAGCATTGAAAATAAAAAGAAATAAACAAATCACAATATATATATTATACTAACATTAAATGTCAAATATAAATTATAATAAACTTAATAAAATATACAAATTGAAATGTATTTAGCTACATCGTGTAACAATTATACGTAACTGAACACCAAATGGATATAATAAAAATAAATAAACACAATTATTTTCTCATAACCTCACAAAAAAATAACAAAATAAAAACGCGGATCATCGGTGCAACGTTGCAGCTGTTCTCTTTGGAAATAATCCAAAACGTTTAACGTTTAAATATGCTGGAGAGGTTATGATCGTCACAGCTTTCCACCATGAATGATAGAGGAAAATATGAAAATCATATTACAATCTAAACGCCACGTTTTCCATCAATGATATGAGAGAAATGGGAAGACGGACAAAGAAAGAGAAAAAAAAGAGAGAGAGAGAGAGAAAGAGAAAGAAAGGAAGAAAAAAAGAAAATGAGGGAAGGGGAAAGAAATTTGAAAAATGATTTTAAAAAAAGTAAAAAAAAAAAATAAATATAAGATAAACAAAGAAAAATATATATCGTGCAACGTGTTCGAATATAACGTCAACTTCCTTTACATCGTTTTGCCGCGCTACGAATACTTTACGTAACGATATATATATAATCGAGCTCCTCGATCGTATTGAAAAAACTCGAAGAATATCGAAAGGTTTGGAATATTCAAAAACGAATACAATAATCGTAAAGCATTATTGTAATAATTTATTATATTTCTTTATACTTACTTCGTTAACACACAACTGTTATATTATCAAGCTCGAAATGTTGAATAATTTCAATTGAGATTTATATCGTTTCTTTTTTCGAAAGACAAAAAATATATATATGTATGTGTGACATATATACATATATATATTTATCCTAGGTAAGATTTGTCTTATTCCGTCGTAGTTGTTACTGTTACTGTCATCATCATCATCATCATCATCACCATCATCATCATTATCATCATCGTCGTTATCATAATTATTATTATCGATGTCGTCGTGGTCGTCCTCGTCGTCGTCTTCTTCTTCAACTGGTGGTAATCATCGATCATTTCTTGCATCAGGAAAATTTGTCGTGTACTGGGTTTTCTTAGGACCAATGCTGTTACTGTTGTTACTGCTGTTTCTACTACTACTACTACAACTACTACTACTACTTTTACTGCTGTTGCTGATGCACCAGCACCACCACCTCCGCCGCCACCACCACCGCACCACCACCACCACCACCACCTTCTTCACCGTCGTCGCCACTGTTAACGACGACGCCGTTACAATCACACCACCTCTACCACCACCACCACCACCGACACCACCACTGCACTATAGGCGTCTTTTAATTTATAAAAAAAAAAAAAACACGATTTGTCACTGATCCACTCTGTAGTTACTGTTGTTTCTTATTGTTCGATGGCTACTTTCCATCTCGATTTACCTTACTAGTTCCTTATTATGAAGGAACACGTTAGGTATAACACGTCCTTAGACTCCGACAAACGCTTAACTAAAAAAACGAGACGCTGCTTTGTGGGTAAACAACAGCTGTGTTTCGAACCTGCGCCATCTTGAATTTTGTTTACTCGACTCTCCGCTTGACTATGCAACCATTTATTTTCTTTTTTTTTTATTAATAATATACGTTTTCTTTTTATTTTTATGATAATCATTTTTATTATCTGATTAATTTTATTATTTATTTGTCTATTTATTTATTTAATAGTATAATTTATATTATATCGATATATTATATCGATCAAAACTGTATTCTACATTTGAAAAGTAATTGTTGAAATATTATTGTAGGAAATCCGAATGGCCGCGCGCCGAATGGCTAGTTACTGTCCACTGCAACGACCAATGAAAAGGCTGGACACGACCAGGGATTTCTCCTTTTTTTCTCTAGTAATCTCACAGTCCAGATTTTACGAAATATACAACAGGGAAATACACACGAAGCGAAGACAGAGAATTTACGGAACAGAAATAGTAAAATAAGATAAACTGAGCTAAATTGACTTTCGACTAAAGAGTTCGACGAACCGCACTAGAATGATCGATATCGACGCAGCTTCGGCTGAAGCCTAGATTAGATCATCGGGGCGCGAGGGCAGACGCGCAGAGAACTAACCACGTCGATCCGCCAGTAAAAGCCCCCGGTTGCGATTACGTCACATGCTTCGGCCAATCAGATGCTGACACCTCCTGGACCAACTGATGGTGCCGCCGCCGGACGCGTGTACTCTAGACGGCTGCTAGGGACATCTGTGTAGGTTAGCGCCGGTGTACAGGAAAGTGTCAGCACCGCCCTGGAGAGAAACCATGCAACTCAAGAGTCGACCGAGAGGTGTCAGCACCGAGCAGGTGCGGGACGCCACATTATATTTTTATTCGTTTATTTTGTTTATAATCGTAGATAACAATATAATAACAAACTAAAATATTAATTATCAATTATATTGAATATATTTTAATTGACAAATCAAAGAAATTAATCAAATATATTATTTATCGATAATCTTCTTCGATGATTTACGAATCGTATTTTAAACGATAAATTTTAGCGCCAAAAAGTAAATAATTCAAATGATAACATACGTTGATGCGATTAAAAAGAAATGATTTTATATTACAATTAGATTGAAAATCAAAAACATTTGCATGAAATTTAATTGAACTCATATGAAAAAAAAAAAAATAAACGAAAAGCGCATTAAATTATGGTTGTTTATGATCTTTTTTGTTAATACATTTAATTATTAAAATTCTCTTTTTAATTAATACATAGTTCCTTTCTTTTTATTTTAAATATTGACAAAAACAAATCTACGTTAAATTTTGAATACAATGATTTTATTAACCAGACCAGAAATTAAATATATAAATAAAACTAAATTTCATATATCAAGAAGACCAAGATCCTTAACCTGGCTCATATTTAGTTGTAAGATGCAACGATTTTTATTTATTTTTTTATTTTTTTTTAAATTTATATAAATATTTAAATATGTTCGCGTAACAATTTCTTATGATCATCGATTAAATTGAGACAAATTTATTAAAAAATCATTTTACTTTACAGTATACACTATTCTTTTCATTTGGATATGTTATCACGTGACGAATAATATTTTTTTTCTGGTCGTTTCAATACTTGGAGAAATAACATTTTGTTTGGATACTTTAGAGGAATGGGAAGATCTAATATTAAATAAAGAAACAAACAAAGCTGTTATATCAAAGTACACATGGAGCGATAAGTTATGTTGCAAATTTTTAAATAAACAATTCATCATTATGGAATTAAACGATATAAGATATGTCGGAGTATCTGTAGATTTGGGTTTATTTATTGTTCATAAGAGTGGACAAACTGTATCTATCAATATGAATGGTTTAACGCATAAAGAAGTACAAACTTTAAGGAAAGAAATAAATTATTTTTTGAATATGAGTCGAATTGAATATTTGGATTGTTTTCCAAATGATCCATACGATCAGCTTGCTATTATTTCAGATTTAGAAAAGCAACGATTTAATAAGCTTCCTAAAAAGTATAAATCTAATTCCATATCCAAAGAAACTTTACGTTCTAATAATGAAATGAATGATTTTAAATATTCGCTACAACAAAATCTTAGTATGCCGTTACTGGGATCCAAAAAGATTGTTAAAAGTTGTCAAGAAAAGCATTTAAGAAAGGGACCATATACAGAAAATAATACATCCTTATCTTATTTTAAATGTATGAAACCAATATCTGTATGTTCTTGTGAACGTGAAACTAATATAAAATTATTTTAAACAAGTCCTGCGTTTATGATATTAATTGTTAATCAGTATTGATCAAATGGTAGATGGTGTTTATGTTAGTTGTATCTTAGATTATTAACTCACATTGATTTTTTACTTGTTTATATTTGAATCAATAAATATTATGTTAAAACACATAATAATTATATTTATACACATAAGCACTTTAGTATATATATACATATATTTTTCTGTTAATTATAAATAAATTATGTATATATTTGATGAAACTTAATCAGATAAATAATTAATTAATATCATTTAATTGACGATCTCTTTGCAGGCACTATTTATATCAGGAAATTGATATTGAAAACCTAATTCTTTGGTTCTTTTAGGAAGTACTTTTTGCCCTTCCAACATCATCTATTAAAAATTGCATATTACACATTATCGAAATTCTATATAGGAATAAAAGAAAAATGAGATACTAACTTTTGCTCGTTCTCCACTAAACATTACATTTAAAACAAAACTTGGAACTGGTATTATAGCTGGTCGTCGTAAAGCAGAAGCAAATGCTTTCGTAAATTCTTTGTTCGTCACAGGCTATTACAAAAAATATAATAATAAATCTATCATCATTTAACAACATCAACTACAAATCGTTTTGTTTATTTGAAATTGTTTTTTTATTACCTCAGGCGCAACACCATTTAAAATACCACGAACATTATCATTTTTCATAGCGAAGAGAAACATGTTAACAAGATCGGTAATATGTATCCATGGCATATATTGATTTCCAGTACCGATGGGACCACCAAGTCCGAATAAAAATGGTAAATAAATTTGTTTAATCATACCACCACCTTTACCTAACACTACTCCAGATCTAATAGTAACCTGTCTAATTTTACTTTCCTTCGAAAGTTGTGCAGCAGCTTCCCAGTCACGACAAAGTTCTAACATAGTTTGTACATGTAATTTTCTTAATTTAATGTACATAAACATGTGTCACAAACGTATATTATATTCTTAGTTTATCAATTTACCTGATAAAAAATCATAAGGTATACATTCATTTTCCTCTGTATAAGTAGTACCATTAGGTTTATAACAAGCAACACCAGAAATAGTAACGAAAGCTTTTGCATCTGTAAATTCGACCGCTCTGGCTAAGGTTTCAGTTGTTTTTACTCTACTATCTATAACAACTTGTTTAAATTCAGACGACCAACGTTTTGTTGGATCGAGTACATTTTGACCAGCAACATTAATTACAGCAGACGTATATTTAGGAAGACCATTTTCTTGTACATCTTTCTATAAAATTCGTAGGAACAATGAAACAAAAATTGTATTAATTTTTGTATAGAATCAAAAAAGAATTGTTGTCAACTTTTATACTAGAAATCATTTTTTACCCAGGATATTCTATTAGGACCTGTTTGTCGTGAAACAATTGTACACGTTATACCTTGTTGACATAATAAGTCTATTAAACGTTTCCCTATAAATCCAGTACCTCCACCTAAGAATTATAAAACTTTATCAATGATTACACGGATATTTAAAAATTCATTATTATTAAAAAGAAGAATATTTAAACTTACCTATAACAACGTGCTTTAAAGACATTATTTCTAATTGTTTATTTAAAATAACCACATTAGTTAACCTGAAAACAAGAACATACAATTTTTATAATAATTTTCATAATAAACTTAACCTATAAATTTCAATTGCTAATCGTTACACGTAAAAGTAAGTAAATTCAAATGTTAAATGATACGTAATGGATTTTAATGTTTAGCACACATATGACAATACATAAACTATTATTATTTTTGCATTTATTTGCATTAGGTTATATACATAACTCTCTTTTTATGTGTGCAACCAAAATAAA
>NW_015149175.1:0-17819 GCF_001465965.1 Polistes dominula | reverse complement strand
TCCTTCTTCCTCTCCTTCTTCCTCTCCTTCTTTCCTCCTTCTTTTTTCCTCCTTCTTTTCCTTCCTCTTTTCCTCCTTTCTATTCCAGCGTTAACAGCACACGGTGTTCCCAAGCGGTCACCCATCCAAGTACTAACCGTGCCCAGTGATGCTTAACTTAAGTGATCGGACGAGAACTTGTGTTTCCATCACGGCAAGGCCGTTAACCACATAATAATAATAATAATAATAATAGTAATATTTGAATCATATATTTTATTTCCAATAGTTCATTTGAATTATTGAAGTTCTATATAAAAGATTTATCGAATGAACAAAAAATAAATAAATAAATAAATAAATAATATATATATATATATATATATATATTATTATTATTATTATAATACTATTAAATAATAATATTATTGTATTATAATAATATATTATATAGAAGTTTTTTTATTTTCAGGTATACCCCTTTAGGGTGTTTACCCCAAAGGCCCCCCTCTACATGATAATAATATATTATATATTATTTATATTAATTATAATTATTTATAAATAATTGAATATATTAATATTAATATTATAATAATATATTATATATTATTATAATACAAAATTATATTATAGCTGTATTTGTTAATTGTCAATAATTCAACAAATTTTTGAACGATTTTTATATACATTTTGTTTTTATTTTTTTTTTTTTTTTATTAAATTCAAGGTATATACATTTTTTCAAAATAATTTTTTCAATCTGTATTCTCATTTCTAGAAAATCGAAAGAATTCGTTTACTTCTTTCACCACCTGGATACAATAAAAATCTTATACGCGTTGGAATTTTCGAATTCCATCGATTGACAAAGAAAAAAAAAAAAAAGAAAATAAATGTTCATCGAATAGAAAAAAAAAAAAAAGAAACTCTTTGGAAAATATCAAAAGTTCGAAAGTTGGAATAAGGAATTCAAACACGAAACTTGATAGAATTCAATTGTCTCTTCGTGAATCTCTGTTTCACGTTCTTAACACAAAGTAAAGTAAATTGTTAGTAACTTTTGCGTTCTTTATTTTACTCTTCCTTTCATTTGAATATATTTTTCTTTTTTCTTTTCTTTTCTTTTCTTTTTCTTCTCTTTTTCGTTATGTGTTGTTGTTTTTTTTTCTACCCTTCTTATACTTTATGATTAAAACTTTGTCGTTGGAAATAACGCGAAAAGTAATCTTTCTGACAATGGAGTTCATTTTCTACGGGAATATAGAAAATATATTTTGATTTTTTACGCTTTGTGTGGTATGTCAAGTCATGAAAAGTATGTTCTTATTTCATGCGAATTTACGTCTGGGAAAGAAGAAGAAGAAGAAGAAGAAGAAGAAAAATAGAAAGAACGAAAGAAAGTTTCTTTTTTTTTTTGTCGTTGTTGTATATATATATATATATATATTCATAAATATGACTTTATGCATAAACAAAAAACTAAACCTATTTATTATTTCAAAAGTCTCGTTATAAAAACTCTCCATGGTTAGAATTAATACTTTAAAACCCGTTTTGTGTGTGTAGAAAATACGAGAACAAACTTCTTTCCTTTTCCTTTAATTTCACCCTATCATCCTTTTTTTTCCAATCCAATATTTCTTTAAAAGTAATAAGGATTAAAATTGGAAGAAGATAATGCGAATAAAATGAAAAAAATATTTCAATAAATTTCAATCCTTTAAAGAACACCTGTTTTTGTTTTTTACTCTGATATATTAGAATATGTTTAACTTTTTCTTTTGAAAAAAGTATCATCTATCATTGAATGAAATAAACTTTTCTGATCAAATTAATGTTGGTAACTAGAAAGAAGATGATCATTCACGTTTTGTCTAATGCATTCGGTGTGATCGTTAAATTTCATAGGGTTTTACTACAATACCGCAACCACAGGGAGTTTGTTCTTAATGTTTCACTGAATTTTATGATCCGGATAATATAATAACAAGAAAGAAAAAAAAAGAAAAAGAAAAAGAAAAAGGTAAAGAGCAATGGTTATAAAAGAGAAAGCGTAATAAATATATAATAAGTCTTGAATAAAAAAAGTAATAATAATATCTGACAATAAAAGTATTTTTAGCGATGGGTATGAACCTCGATAATTTAAACAAATACGAACAAAAAATTTTGTGGTAGTGATGGGTATAACAAACAAGAAATTTTGTGGTAGTGATGGGTATAACGAACAAAAAATTTCACAGTAGTGATGGGTACAACGAACAAACTAATATTAAACAAAATATTCGAATCGTAGATGATTGACCGATAAAGTATCAATTGTTAATAAACTATAACTTAATATTATCTCGTTTTATTCAAATGTTGAAAATTTATCGTAGATTGTAAACGTAGAAAAATAAAAAAAAAATAAAAAAAGGGAGAAGTTGTAGTTTCCATGCACGAACGAACGAACCATCCATATTACAACACGTATTTTCGTCGAAGGAATTACGTTATACTCGTCGCGCGTACATTATTTTTAAAATAGCACACGCTCGAGTCCATAAAACTCTCGGTTTGCAATAAAGTTTAGCTGTGTTTTGTGTTATTTCGTGTCGTGAAAATCGTAAATGACTATAAATAAAGTCAACGAATTAAAATATGTATTGTACTTTACATTCGACACGTCGTCGACCTATCGTAAAATTCATTGAAATTTTTTATCAACACAATTTCCCTTTTTTTTTTATTTTTTTTTTATTTTCTCTCCCTTTTCAAACCCATCTCTTTATTTTATATAACGATATGAATGCCGATTCGTTTGATCGTTGTTTCATTTTTACTTTATTATTTTTTTTTTCCAATCGTAAGATACAAGATGTCTTTAATATGAAGAGTACAAAAATTAAGAATAGAAAAAGAAAAAAGCTAATAAGAAAATAACCTAATTCCGTGACCGACCGAAATTTTGGCTCGCGAACTTGCTGACAGCTGACGCACACCTGAACGTATAATTTATCGTCAATTTTGACGCAAAATTAGCTCATAAAACGTTCGATATCTCTACCTATAATATATCTATAAATTATTCTATTAAAAAAAAATTAAAAAATTCAAACAAATATTTCTACGTCAATTCATAGATAAGTATTTCAGTTCTTCAATATAATATTGTACTAAACGTGTTCTAATATAATTCTTCAAAAAATAATAATAAAATTTGTTATACTATATATAAATATTTCAACATTTAAAGTATATATTTAGAATGAACAAATTTTATTATAAAAACATAGAATAAACAATTGGAATTTAATTCTTTAGCAAAGTATTATGATAGAATAATAAAACATTAAATGTAAAATAATGGAAACGAACAAGACGAGTTTAATGGGTTGTTTAAAACGAAGCACATTTATGCCGAAGTTGTATCTCTTAAAATGAAAGATTATAGAATAAGAAGTAACATTAAACATTTCTCGTAAAATAATGGAAATGAACAAACATAAGACGAGTTGTTTGATCGGTTTGTTTTAAATGAAACGTTTCGTTTACGAAATTGTTTCTCTGAAATACTCGAGAGTAAATAATATTTTCTAGTATTACGAATTCGAACTAATGATTTTATAAAATAAATATATGCATATACATATAAAGAGAGAGAGAGAGAGAGAGAGAGAGAGAGAGAGAAATACTTAATGGGTTTAGTTGAAGTAAAAGGAGCATACGTTTCGACAGGTGGTTCATCCTAATAGCACGTCAAAACGAATTTACTTCGATCGAGTATCCGGAAAACCGCTTAGCAAAAGCTAATTCGATCTTCCATTCACTTTGCCTAATCGACCATGTAAAATATAATATTAAACATATTTGCTATGCTGTTGGAACCTCATTGTTGTTAGATGGAAACTAATCTTTCATATTTACTATATATATATAGCTTTTATTATTATATAATATATATTTGAATAAGTTAAAAAAGAAATTAATAATGATTAAAAAGAAATAATTAATTATTAAAGGGAGTGTGTTAAATGTCCTTCGATAGATTTCTAAGTTTATAATTAATTTTAATAATTAATTAAAATGTTTAGAAACGTTCTAAAGTTGATAGTTTGTATTGCCATTTTGTAAGTTTGATTTGCAAGTTTACTAAAGTCGTAAGACAAAGTTAAATTAATATATTTGATAAGTAATTACATTTTTTTCTAATCATTTACGAATAATTTTTAGTTTGCATTAAAGGTATATATATATATATATATTAATAATATAATAATATTTATAATAATTTATATAAAATATGAAATATATAAATTATTTATAATAATTAATTTATAAATTAATGAATAATATTATTATTTTATATAAATATATATATATATATATATACATATATATAAATATATATACGTTTTTTTTTAGATATATTTATTGCATTAAAAACACATTGTTTTCTTATCATTTTGGAGATTCTTTTTATTTCGTATACTATTTTAGTCATTTCTATATAAGATCTAAACAAAGTTTTCAAGCGAAAATTATTGCTAAGATATTGCGACAAAATGGCTACTATTTGAAGATTTCTAAATTTTAAATTAATCTTTGAATATTGATTATTTTTCTGTTTTAATTCCTTGACACTATTAATAAATAGCCGACTTTCCTAGTATCTTTTATTCTCTCTCGTTTATTGAAATATACGTATATATATACATACATATATTCCTTTTCTCTCTTTCTATCTCTTTTAAATACAATGAAATTCTCTCGACCATCGATCGACAAGTGCGTGCGTCTACGCATTTTAAGCTCCTAGCGAATATGATTATTTGTGACGAGCTTTCGTATCTGACCTCATTCGAAACGTTAGTAGACGACCAAACGTAGTAAAATAAAATTACCTAGAGATAAACTTTATATACGTGCTTTTCTCTCTCTCTCTCTCTCTCTCTCTCTCTCTCTCGATATTTTCGATTATAAAAATAAACAAAAAATATATAGAAAAAGAAAAGAAAAAAAAATAAATAAAATCGTTAAAATACGTGACATGATAACACTGCCCCCTAGCTATATTTCTACTTGTTAAGATTTCAATTCGATGGAAAAATTTCTTATATTTTTTTTTTGTATTTTATTAAAAATAAACAATAACTATGTAAAATGCATATGTATGCATACGTGCGTGCTTACGTGCGTATGTATGTGCATATATGGGGATTTTTCGTTTATATACATAAATATTTCATAAAGTTGTTGTACAAATATCGTTACATTATTAAAAGATATTTTAATGGAAATGAATACGTTTCGAAATTATTATCAATTAAATATAATATCATACGTATTAGCTCTTTTTTTTTGGTTCTTTTGATCATCAATAACTTTTCTTCGTTAATTACAATTTGAACGATATATATATATATATATTCTATAATGGAAATAATACCTGTCGAAGTTAATTAAAATTGATTTACATTGAAATTTATTACGTGTTATATATGTCGTGTAAAAAAAAAAAAAAAAAAAAAAAAACAATAAAAAAGAAAGACGAAAAATTTAAAAAACTATTACGAATAAAAATATTTATTTTAAATATGGAAATTTATTGAAAACATGCAAGAGTGGAATAGAACCACGCGAATAGAAAAACTAATAGTGGGTGGAATATTTTTACTATTCCAGTTTAAATAAAGGAATAATAATAAAAAAAAAAAACATGAATGAAAGAATATCAGTGTTATAAAAAAAAAAAAAAGTAATAAAACGGACTATTGTTGTTTTAAGAGAGAATAAAAGAAAAAAAAGATTTGATATGATATCACTTTTTTAAATAAATACTTGTTCGATAGAAGTGACATATTCAATATCAAATCTTGAAATAAAAAAAAAAAAAAATGTATTAATTTAGAAATAAAATACTCTCTCTCTCTATAACACATATTTTAATCGAACACATAATAAATAATAAATAATAAATAATAATATAAATAAACAATAAAAAACAAAAATCTATAACTTCTATAGCACAAACATCGTTTCTCTTAATAATGAGAATTATTTTATTATACAATGTGTAAGGTTTAATTAAAATGGAAACTATCTTTATATCTATGTATATATGTATGTAACATATAAATGCATTTGTATATGAATATATATAATACGTAGTGAGTAAAATGTTAAAGAGAAAACATTTATCGGAAACGAAGAGGATGATACGCAGGAAGATCAACGTGGTTATTGGCTGATAGCCAACAAAAACTATTTTCAAACTGGCCGGAAGGGACTATTCAATTTCTCTTTCACTCACTCTCACTCTCTCTCTCTCTCTCTCTCTCTCTTTTTTTTCTCTTCGTGAATGGATCTGTTTAAAAAAAAAAAAAAAAGATTGTAAAAGATTGTCATATTGTGTTTATCCAATTTATGTTTCCAATTTTCTTTTTTTTTTTTTTAATTTCTTACATATAAATATATTTTCGAATTAAAGGGTTGATATTGAATAATTGTCAAAAATGAAATTAAAAAGAACAAACAAAGAATTAAGAATATGAAATAAAAAGAAAGAAGAAAAAAAGAACCAAGTAAGAATGACTTTTGTGATAGGTTTCAAAGAAGTTAGCACCGATTAGAACACCGATCGTAATTGATAGGAAGTAGTTAACATCTTTAAACATTGCGATATAAAGTGAGAAAGAAAGAAAGAAAGAAAGAAAGAAAGAGAGAAAAAGAGAGGTCATCTAAGATATCTCAATTGTCCTTAAGTGTGTTTCAAGTTCACTAATTAATATGTATCGTATTCTTGGTAGGTCATTTGCTTACTTATCACGATTGATTAATAAATTGTTCTTCTTTTTATTGGATAAATCTTTCAACGTATACCAAAACAAAAAAAAAAGAGATTTATATATTTGATTTATATTTATTTTATTATTTTTATATGATATGATTTATATAAATTCATTCGTTGTGATATATGTATATGAAATACGAAAGAATATTTACGATAAAAAAAAAAAAAAGAAAGAAAAATAATACAAACAAAAAATAAACTTTTACATGAATAACTTTTAATATCTATTAAAATTGATTTAACATTGAAATTTATCATCTGCTACCTTTGAAATTGTTTCAAATAATCCTATGTAAATCATTTTCTATTTAGGAATTATTTGAAAGGTCGTCCTTGAACCCTTCTTATCTTTAAAAATACTTTAGTTTTAATCAAGAAAATGTGAAAAACCGGTGTGTTTTTAGGCAATACATTTGCTAATTGTTTTTCGTCACAAAAACACACAAGGCTTTACATTTCAATCAATCAATGATGCAATCAAAATATTCTCATTCTTGCAATCCTATTCAAATATAATTAATTTACTCTTCGTGATTAAATTTAGGATCAAAATATGGATAATGATAATTAGCAAATAATTTATCGAGTTTAACAAAAAAAAAAATAAAAAATAAAAAACAATAGAAACATTGGTAATAAAATACTGAAAAACGAGGTATGAAAATAGAATAAAAAAAAGAAAAAAATTTAGACGCAACCCTGACGCAATCAGACGAATCATTACAGTAATTACCTCTCGTCGTAAGAAGTGCCAATTTCAACCCTTTACAATAACACAGTACCGTATTATATAATTTTAATTAAATAGATTTAAAAAAAAAAGGGTGGAAGAGAGAAAGAGGAACAAAAATTAGCATCGAATTGAAAAATAATGAACAAATCGTAATTATTTTTTCATTAAATCTAACAATCTCTCTCTCTCTCTCTCTCTCTCTCTCTCTCTCTCTGCTATTCAATTTTTGATTTACTTTCTTTCACTTTTTGATTCTATTCCCTTTTCTCCCTTATCCTGATTTTATATCTCTTTCTAGGATTCATCTATTTTAGGATTCTATCATTATCTCTTTCTAGAAAGTTTAGAAACAAATTTGGAGAAGGGAGGGGTACAATTCGTTCCCCTTTGTATCACTTTCACCCTCTTTCTCTTTCTCATTCTCTCTCTCTCTCTCTCTCTCTCTTTTTCTTTCTTTCTTTCTTTGTCTTTCTCGGTCTGTTAGGTGACACGGGTAAGAGGTTCCGATTGACAGGAGATGTCGACGAGAGTTTGTTATCGACAGGCAATCGGCCATTGTGTCGTACCGTTCGTCATGACATTTTCCTTCGTTCGTTACTAGACACGCAACTAACTATGTCACGGAAACGAACTGTTACCATGACTTTAGTACAATTCTTTTCCTATTTCTTTTTTTGCTTCTCTTGTAAACCCTTTCATTTCTTATTTTTCTCCCTTATCTTTTTATTTTTCTTGTTCTTCTTTAAAAATTACCCCCCCCCCCAAAATAAAAGAGGACTATGACTTTTGACCTATCACGCACGATGTTGTTTTTCTCTTTTTAATTTTAATTTTATCATATTACTTTGTCATATGATAATTGGTTCATTAATTTATCATTCGTAATATAAATTCGAATATTCAATGACTTTTTTTTTAATTTACTTTTCTTCACTTAAATAAAAAAAAAGAACAGGAAAAGAGAAAGATGTCGTGTAAAACGTAACGTTTGAATAAGATAGAAAGGATTAGAAAATCTTTCTCTTGGTGGATTTGTCTTCATTTCAAACGACACTCTTAGAATCTCATCCTCGATAAAAAAAGAAAAGAAAAGAAAAGAAAAAAAAATAAAAATAAAAAAAAAAACAGAGAAAAAGAGAACAAAAAAAAATAAAATCTACTGTTATTTGACTATTCAAATAGAGTATTCCTTAGGGCAATTTTTTTATAAGAGATTTTAATTCAAAACAAAATAAACAATTAAGAGAATATATTATTTTGTTTAGATATTAGAACACATAATTCAACTTTTAACATTTCGTATAAGTATGTATGTATTACACGTGTATGAATCATCCCGTAATATGTCTAAAAGACCACATACCAAAAAAGGAATATAAAATTAATTATTCCCATAATTAAAATTCCCACTCTTCACAATTAGAGAAATTTGAAATTTTACTAACACAACGAAAGTGGTCGTACAAAGCCGATTAAAATAACCAATGAACGTTGAATATCTCGTTAATCCAATCATGATTGTTCCGCGTATGAATTCAAATTTAAATCGTTCGTTGTGTCATTAATAATTGTGCCTTATAAAAAAAAAGAAAAAAAAGAAGAAGAAGAAGAAAAAAAAAGAGAAACATTTCACAGTTTTCATTAAACTGAAAATTTCATTTGAAAGCCATAAAAAAGACGATTCGTTCGTTTGTTGCTGTTTAATTTAATCGTGGAACGAGTCACGTACAATACGAATACGTCTTATCCGTATTGCTTTTTCTTTTTTCCTGTGTTTGTGTGTGTTCCAGTCTATAACTGTGTATAAATTTATGTATACCTATGTGTTGTAATAATGGGTAGACCGCATTAAACCCAAGCCCATAAGTTTTAATCTGAATGGGTGTGTAAAACAGCACGAGTGCTCTTACTCACGCTTCTTCGTTATCATTTTTATTATTATTATTAGAATATTGTTAATGAGTCTGATTGGTTCATATGAAAATTCGCGGATAATATTATTATTATTATTTCTTTAGTTTTATTTAAACTTTTAATTTTTTCTATGAGATATATATTTATATAATTCATATCATATTAATTGACGTTGATGATTGACACGAAGAAATTTATTTCTATTTATTAATATCAAAAGTATTTTCTCTTTGACAGCTAATATTATGATTAAAAAAAAAAAAAAAAGGATAATTGATTGAGAATACAATTAAGTGATAATGTATATTACGTTTCATTTGAATAAAGAAATATTTAGAAATAATTTAATAATATAACATAACTATCGTTCAAAATGATTGAAATTGTTTGATCAATTTATCGATCGAACAATCAATCGATCAGATTTAAGCGTTCAATTTATTTTGTATGTTTACATTAGTAGAAATGAAGTGACGATGAGATGAAGACATTGGTTAGAATTACAAAACGTTTCTGACGACTCAAAGAGAAAAAGAGAAAAAGAGAAATAGATCGAAGTGTTTTTTTTTTTTTCTATAATAATAACACCCGTTCGATTGAAATCGATTACGACGGCCATTATTCCCGCTAAAATTTTTCCATCATGGCGTCATTTTATATTTACCCCTCCGGTATTTTATTTTATTTTTTTTTAATTCAACCACCTATTTCTTCATCCTTTCCACAAATTCTTACTTATTTTTATCCGTAATTTTTCCATTTTATCTTTTTTTTTTTATTTCTTAACCGACATTTTCTCATGCTATTCGGAAAGAAATAAAAAAGAAATATATTTCCTTCTTCATTTTATTATTGGTCATTTCGTAATCATGGCGGATATTATTTATTACGAACAAAGATAAGAAACAAATGGGACTATAAGAAAAAAAAGAAAAAAACAAAAAATATAAAAAGTAACGATAAAGAATATGAATCTCATTTATATTTTATTTCTATCGCGTTCTACTTTACCGACCGATTATTCCAACATTTATATTCATTATTTATATAAACAACAACAACTAAAAGAAACAAAAAAAAATAGAGAGAAACATGACATACGCGCGATAACAAATGTTCTATTATTTTCAAATTAAGAATATATTATAATTACCTTCCTCCTCCATGTCGTCTGAACAATTTAAATCTGGCTTCGATCCAAATAAAAATCTTATTTTCTTTTTAATAGAAAATCTTCTATAAACCTCGTAGAGACGATATTTCAAATTTTATCGTAGATTTTTCTTACTGATGATTACATGATCCGTCGTTGATAGATTCAATCACAAACGTAACCAAACGATATTATTCTTACAATATTTATGAACTTTATCGATCGTGATCGTAAAAAAACGAACAAAAGAATCGAATTATTGCAAATAAACAACACGATGAACGTTTAATCGAAACTTTAGATAAATTTTTATTAATTATCTTCATAACGATCTAACTTGTTTCTATATTTATCTATTCGCAGTTGTTGTTGTTTTTTTCTTTTATTATTTAATTAATTGTTTAGTTTCGTTTATTTTTTTTTCTTTTCTTTTTTTTGTTTCATTAAAAAGTACGCGATAGCTATTTTTTAATTAAATCTTTTATATTATATTATATCACACAAACGTTACGAAAATATCTCTCGATCCGTTTTCGCGGCCGCGAAGTCCGCAACTGGTGGCTGATCGGCTACGAGTTGTACAGTAGCGCTCTTCTCGTATCTTTTCGAACTAATCCTGTTCGTTTGAAAATTTTCGCGGGAATTTCTTTTGCTCATTTTAATTTAAATTCTTTTAAAACACAAAAATAGCAGAAAAAAAGAAAAGAAGACTTTATTTAACATTACGCAATATTAAAATACGAGTTGTTTTAATTATTTTTGTTATCATTTATACGATATGCATTGCAATATTTAATAAATTAATTGTAATAAATAATATCTGCTCATGTAATTACGAAATAACCAATAATAAAATCAAAAAGAAATATTTCCTTTTTCTTTTCTAATGTGTTTATATTAAAATGAAACAAATAAGTTCATTAAATGTTGTATTAAATATAACACATGTAAAACGATAATACTTTTATTCGAAAAAGACGGCTTAAGAAATCACATACTAATCGACGTTCATATACAGCGAATACATATTCACACACACAGACACACATACACATTCGCACATGCATACCAGTTCATAAATCTTTATACATGTATTACTTTAAAAATGATTTGATATGCACTAGGCAGATTAAGTTTATCGATATTGAAATATTATTAATAACTATTATTCATTATATTCTCTCTCGTTTTGTTTCTCAATCGAACTGTATAAAAAGAAATTTATCGATGTTTATATATATGTATATATATATATATATAAGTTGTTATTAAAATTGTATAACTTTAAAGAAATTCCATTTCACGTTCAATACCAACAAATTTGAGTTGTTCAGTTGGGCCATATCTGTAATAAAAAAAAAAAAAATCAAGAAATAATTCAATGAAATTTATATTAGACACTTTTTGTTACCATTATCCTGTATAAAAATTAACCTGTAATCAAAAAACAGTTCTTCCCCTGGCTGAATAGCTCTCTTAGCGAATATGCCTATTCTATGATCACCATTAACCATCATAACTTTAGCATAACAGTTAGGATTAATTGAATGATTGGCGAATCTTATTTTATTTCCTTTACGTGTTGCATCGACTACAAAATCTATAGAACGAAGAATAACGTTTATATCCCTTTATAGCATCGTTTCAATGCAGTTTTATAATTATTTATAAAAAACAGAAAATGTGTGTTAAAGAAATACCGTTGTTTAAATTGAATAGAAAACTGCACATATATTTGTCGTATACTTTTCCTCTACGATCAGCTTCATCTTGACTTATTATTTCGCCGCAATATTCAGAAATGAATTCATTCTTTGCAGCTGATTCTTTTAAAAATATTCCCCAACCAGCTACATCGGATGGCGCCATTAAAAGATGTTTATCTAAATAAAAAGAATACAGGATGATGATTTGAATCAATTTTATACTTCAGATGTGAAGAAAATTTGTTTATGTATATATATATACTTACGAAGACCCCGTTGAACACTGACATTTTTGCATGATATTTTAGTTATTTGAAATTGATCTGCTCCACAGGTTTGACAAAGATCAGGATCACATTCCCTTACTGCTAGATAGCAAGGACATTGTTTCGTATTACATTGAGCTTTGCATCTACAGCCAGGAAATCGATTCTGACATTCACTGCTGCATTGACAGAACTTTTCACAGAAGTTTTGCGCCTGTATACATGGACAAGAATTATCGCATGGACGGCCTGGATGATCGCACGGTGCGAAGTTGTGGACATGATTGGCACCTGTGAGTATGATTTTATACATATGGTAAACGCAAACAAAAAAAAGAACGCGTGAGGAGACACTCTGACTGTGATGTCATGTTGTATTGATTATTAATGATTGACATATAATAATTACCAGAATCCTTCTTCAATTGTATCTTTCTGCAATGCATAGACCAAAGCCTATGCTTCTTCTTCTTCTTTCTTGGTGGTGTAAAATCTTTCAAGTGTTCCACCGCTGGAATGTCCGAAGCTTCCTTTTGAGCAAATCCATAAACTTCTTGACAAGTTTTGGTTAATATTATTTGTGCTAAGGCGCAAGGGTTACCGGGAAATGCTTTATGTAAAGCTCTGAAAAGACTTTGTTCTGATCCGGTCCACGACAATTCGCTTTCCGTCTTAACTCTTTTATCAAGACCTAACAACGTGAAAGGAGTTTGATTTTCCGGTTGTGCTTGGTCTTCCATCATTTCTTCCGACTTAACTTCTTTATTAACATTTTGTTTGAAATCTGTTAATTACGAAATATGAATAAATACTTATAAAATAATTAAATCTTGATCAGTTAAAAGTTTAAGGATGTTATTATACCTTGACAACAACCACCTTGACTGTATTTATTACTGTCATTGCTATCTTCGCTACTAGCTTCATTTCCTGAATCAACACTTGCTTGCTTTCGTACTTTTCTAGGACCACCACGTTTCTCATCACCTTCATCTTCTTTTATATCGGCTGCCTGTGCAGCAAGCTTTTCTTTCATACCTTCCTGAATAAGAAAATAATATGAAAATATAATTAAATGTTTTATTGAATGTATACTTTATGTTATGTATTATATTAAATACCAAATGCATATAACATTCCGTTCCGCATGGTTCAGAAAACGGCCTCAAGTCTGGACCTTTTCGTTTGAGTAAATTTGGTCCAGGATGGCAGACTTGAAGACCTAAAATAAATGTTATAATTTTAAAGTGGAATGTAATATAAACCTATTATATCGCGAATGGAGAGAAATTTAGTAGACAGAGAGAGAGAGAGAGAGAGAGAAAGAGAGAGAAAGAGAGAAAGATAGAGAAATAGAAAGGAAGAGAGAGAGAGAGAAAGAGAGAAACAGAAAGAGCGAGCGATGAACGACGAATGAAATTTGATTGTGGATGAACCCTTGGCGATGCCTCCGTGCTAAACAAAAAAAAAGCGTTCGATCGAATGCGCTCGTTTGTATGCAATGTTGTTCTTTACCTTGCGGCGAGGTCCCCCTGGCTGCTACGATAAATCAGGAATCACAAATTATTGTAATTAATATACATCCAGCTTCTTAATCATATAGAATATAAAATTATCAATAAGTTGTATCTAGAGGCTGTGTTCACATATATATATATAAATAATATTTACATATATCCTTATCAATATTGTACATTGATTCTATTGTATTTTTGCCTGACAAGATACAACTTGAAAGTACTAAACATTAAACTAGCTGTCTACTCACGATGTAAGAAGCAGTCATATTTGAAGCATCTTCTACAAAAGAGCGTGTGAAACGAATGCATAGTCTGCTCTCTTGGTACACTTTTAGCATTAACACCATCGATGTTTGGAGTACACTCTGGTGGCAATACGTTTGGATCCGATCTTTCTGTTAGTTCTATGTATTTTTCTTTTAACTCGTCAGGCCTTCCTTTATCCGGAAACATACTAGAAATTGCCTATAGATAGAAGCAACAGTTTTATTTTCAATTATTTTATAATTTTAAACCATTAAGCATGCAACAAATAACTTACGTTGAATATGTGCATCGATGGGAATGGAATAGCTTGAATTTTAGAATCTTCCACTGGCTTATCTGCTAACTTAACCGATGATTCTGTTTTGGGATCTTCCTTACTTTCTTTCTCATCTTCTTTTTGATCTTCTTTTTCTTTAGATTCTTTACCTCTTTTAGTATGTTCTTTATCTTTATCGTCTTTTTCATAATTAGCTAAAGCATTTACTAAATCAACAAAAATGGAATCATCCATAAAACCTGATACCCTATCTCCATGTACCTGTAAAATAATAATGACTATGTGTTATAATAGTCATTGGTAGTATCAAAAAAGTATAATTATTCTTCTTCTCAAATAATTATCAATTACCTTTCCATCATAATTCTTAATAAGTTCTTCGATGAAAGTTCCATCCTGATCTAAAATTTCATCCCCCATGTAAGGGATATTATGTAATACGGTTTCATCTTCCACCATAAAATTTTGTTGTATTGGTGCCCAAGTATACATGGTGGGTATAGGAGTAACAGCATTTAATATTTTGACAGGACAACTTTGTACTTCTCCTTCTAAACTGGTAACTTCTGCTTTTTTCATGCAAGAAGCTGGGATATCTTCCTTGGCTGCCCATACCGCTTTTCCTTCTTCCCATAATTTCTGTTCCTTTGAAAGAAGCGCTGATCGAAGAAACTTTTATTTAAATATACAATCATAACATTACATGCAATAAAAATATTTCTATTATCTACACATTTTAATTGCATTAAAGAGTTAAGTAAATAATAGTATTTGTTGTCAAATAATAATAATAAGTAAAATAAATAAATTAAAAATTAATATAAACCACAATAAATAAATAAAGATGGAAGAAAAGAAGAAATAGAATGAGAAAAAAAAAACAAAAAGGAAAAGGAAAAATATTCTATTCCTTATAGATTATTAAGAGTGAACTAACTTTTCATAATCTCTCGATTCCTATTCCATGCGATTTTCACTTCGTCTGCTCGTTTGTATCTTTTTATTTGTCTTAATCGCATATATTCCGATTTCACTCGCTTTCTCCATTCTGCGGTAACTTTTGCCTTTGACATGGCGAGAAAAAAGAAAATATCATTAATACTGTAAAATAAGTAAAATGAAAATCTCCCAATGTATGATATTCTTGCACCGACACTGCTGGTAAAAATCAGCCAACTTCATTCAGTAGGAAGTCTCCTTCAGCGTCAATTTTGATTTTGATTCATAAAACCAGGTGGCGGTAATATTGATGTTGTGTTGTTAAACGTTTAGGTTAGGTTAGAGAAAGGATGATAGTAACCAGGATAATGCATAGAAATATGTAGGTTGGTATTCTGAAATAACCAATCAGCTGGAAGATTAACAGTATTTTTAATAAAAATAAAATCCACTTTAAATTATTTAATTCTTGTAATTGTAAGTCATTTAAATTACAAAATATAAAGATGTTTTTATAAATTTGATGAAAATTGGATATACTTCAAGTCAATATAAATAATAAATTAAAATCAAAATTTATGATTTTCTATCAGTCTCTTATGTTGTAAACGTCAATGGTGTAATTTAAAATACTGTTCAAATAGTGTTTCTTGTATCTTATTATTAGGTAGAGAATTAGTTCTTTCTTAAATTTTAATTTCATTAATATCTGCACTTTGTACGTCATATAATTTTGTCTTTGAACTTAGGTATTGACCAGGTATTTTTTACACTTAAAATGTATTGATCAGATAAAATTAATAATTTCAAAAAGATCTCTTGCATAAAATCAAACGTTTCCATCTTGAAATATCTTTTTAATACAATAATTTCATTTAAAACATACCCTTTTCAATTGATGGAGTGTTAAATGCACTAGAAACTTGATCTTCCATCATTTTATATTCAAGACTGTAAGAAATAGTAATTTTTTTGTTTTTAAAAATTATTATATGAAGAACAAGCTTTTTTAATCCTCTAGTTTAACATATTCCAATTATTCCCATAACAAATGAAAATTGTTGACGAAACATTTAATGTTCTATTTTTATCTTTGATGCTTATCTAAAAATGTTTGAATTTACATTTGTTATAGGATTTTGAATAATCATGTTTGATTTTTAGGGTATAAGCATTTGTGTGCCTTCAGAAATGCCATTATAAATATATTTGACTTCTTTAAATAGAAGAAAATCAAAAAGGTTTGATGATAAATCCAACGATGATCACCTGTAACAAGAAGAAAACTATATTAATAATACAATCGAGTGATACAGAGTAGCCTAACATATGAATCGTCCAATTCGCAGATGCACTTTTCAATTTAATTCTCTATTTATTTTTATCAAATCTCTATTTACCGTTAGCAATAAAATTAAATTTAAACACGTGATTTTAAATTTACATAAAAAAAATATATATATAAAAAAAAGAAAAAGGACAAATATCAAGTAATTAAAAAAAATATTTATTAATTATTATAAAATACTTTAAAACTACTATTCTAAAGAAAAGAAAAATTACAAGTTTAATAAAATACGATTACAGTGAAAAATCTTAAAGACAAAAAAAAAAGAGAGATTACTTTAATATTCAAAAGAGAATAATTAGGTTTCAAAATGTGATAAAAAAGGAATTTAAATATTTTGACTCGAACTAACTAAACACATATGCATCTTTTTGACGATATAGACACGAATTTGGTGTCCCAAGAAGATGGAATGAACCATCATCTCCAATTACAACTAGAAATTAATGACGAGCAAAGAAATAATAGAATAAAATATAGAATATGACTAAAGAACCATTCTCGAAAGGTTCGAACTTGATGTTGAACCTTTGAAAATAACTCAATAGTCTCAGTAGTTGCCCTCTTGAGCCACAATTAAGTGGGGGCCTCTTCGGCTTTAAGCTTCTTCTTTCTTCATTCTCTGAAAACTGCATTTGGACATTTTCTATGTGCGAGCAAGATAAAATCTCTCATACTAATTTTGCAAATGAACTCGTATTTTGTTATGATTCTAATTCTCAATTATTACAAAATTAATTTACACTTCGCGTTCTCTTTTCTAGCTCGTGTACCATCAATGAATTTAAAGTTCATTGACCATACACGAGAATATTTAATCGAATGTCCAAGCAGATAATAATTTCCCTCGATGACCTAATAACACTTCGCACTTTTAAC
>NW_015149174.1:88071-98304 GCF_001465965.1 Polistes dominula | reverse complement strand
CACCATTAACAATTTCACCCGCCTAGCTTGAATTTTCGTCTTTAGAAAAGAAAAAGTGTGAAATGTACGGAATTTTCTCTTTGTTGACTTTCATTTTAAACACCCTGTAAATCACAATTGAATAGACCAAACAAAAAATGGTAAAGGAATTTTTTTTAGCTCTAAATGTCACCTTTCTAGCAAGGATAAATTTAAAATTGTTTGATTGATATTTTGCGAGAAATCGATAACTAAAGTAATGTAACGAAAAAATAATGGATTACTTTTTCCCCAACCTAATATAATGAAGATAACTTATGAAATAAAATAATATAAAAACCCCTTTTCAATAAAGCCTTCTCTTGAAATTTACAAAAAAAGTAACGTTACTATAAATGAAGATGAGCACAAGATAAACCATAAACTTAGTATTAAACAGAATTCAAATTTTTCATGCAAGCTAAATTACTCCATATAAAAAAATGATAAAACACCCTAAAAACAAAAAAAGTCCATCATTCCTCACCCTATCAAGCCGTCCCAACCCCATAATATAGGAGGGTCAAATCATCTTTCTCCCAAATAAAATAAATTAACATAAAAAAAAATCCAATAAACTTAAATTTATTAAGAAATAGAACACTCGACTTTACTAGGTATTATTTTCTTGTGGAAACCTTCTCCCCTTTCACCTTCAAATGTTAACCATAGTGGACCTATACCAATTGAATTCTTAAATTCCAATGCATTCATATGAGCATCATCCGCTTGTCTCTTAAAAGCTACACGTGCAAACTCTCTTACGAAATTGGTGAGAGTCTCACTCACACCTCTATCACTAAAATGGAACATATCATCACCCGTACAACTAGCAACGTAATCAAACTCTTTGAACCCCATACATTTATCCTTTAGAAAGTCTTCATTAAATGTATTAGCATCTTCATCATAGAGATCCTCCATTACTCACCCGCAGCGTAAACGACCTGATCCTTGCAGATAATACGGACCATTCGCATCTCTAATTTGCCTAGCAGGATCCTCTATGGTGATACAAAAAACCATCTTTGAAAGACCATCAAAATATTCCGGGGGAACTCGAACGTACTACGTTGCATATTCTTTTCCTTCACATTCTCTAATGCGCTTCACGTCACTTTCATCAAACCCAATCCTCCATTCCATCTGCTGAACACTCTTCTTCAAGTCCCACACATAAATAGAATACCACTTTAGAATGATTTCATGGTCCGGATCACTACAATTTCAATTTCACTACAAGTTTCTACAGTACTCATAAATAACATCTTCTTCACGATCACCGAGATAGAAGACAAAACGATAATAAGCATCTCTTGTCCAACCCATCATAAAGTAGAATAAGATCCTAAGCATGAGGATCCCTCTGTAATCTCTTTTTATAGTTTTTTTCTTGATAAATTAAATTATTTATATTTAAATTCCTGATTTATTAGGAAATTTAAAGTTGAGTTTAAAATATTAAATTATTTTTTGAAATTAAATTGCAGTCTTATTATTCGACAAAAAAAAAGAGAATTTTGATCTCAGAATAACTTCCGTTGTAGATTAATTACTTTTTAAATATGATTTTCATTTGCAACATAAACTTCTAGATTTATTTTAAGATTTCGTTGACTTGAAATATTAAAAAATTTAATTTTAGAAAGTCTGTAACTATCAATTTTAGAAATATGTTTATGATAAGAACAAAAGTTATCTAATAATTCTTATATGCTTTATTTTATGCTTAAAAAGATTTCTAAGTATTTTTAACTATAAAACAAGAAATAACAACATTTTAATCTATTTTTTGTTTTTATAAGAATTTCTTGAATAATAAATTAAATATTCTTTTATATACACTTCTTCATTTACTGTTAGTTTATGATTATGTGTTACTTCTTCTTACATTAAAAAATAAATGAAATGCTTTTTTGTTATAATTCTTTATTACCATAACTTTCTTGACATTATTTTATTTTAAGTCTCAATTGTGTAATCTTGTATCAAAAATAAATTAATACACCTCAAAAGATAACAAATATTTTTTAACTATTCAAGTTCTAGTTTCTAGAATTAAAAAGAAATTTATAAAATTCTTATGCAAAATGTAAAATGATAAATTATTATCATTGATGACGTATTACAAATATTATCTTTGAAAAACATATATAATTCTTAAAAATAACTAAAATCAGTCTTAGGTATTCCAAACTTCATCTAAGAACAATATAATTCTTAGGTAAACGTGGTAAATATTCTAATAAAGTACAAAAGCAATAAAAGATCTTTCTTCATAAAATAAGATTCTAATCACTTTCAATATTTTTAAAAATATTTCTGAATAAATAAATAATCAACTTGATGAGGAGATTATTTTATTAAATAAACTGTATGTACATTTATGTCTTTCAAAGCTAATAGAATGTATATGATTTACTTCTTGTAGTTTTTAGGAATAAAATAATTTATTTTTTCTTATTTTGTTCTTAAAAGGAACCTTTCCAATTTAAGAAATTCATATATCAAAAAGATGACATAAAATATTCTTGCATCTTGTTAAGGGCAAGATGAAGTCTAATTTATGCAACAAAAAAGACAAAGAGACATTTTATATCTTTTTAAAATAATCTAAGGAATTTTATATTTAATGCTGTAATGTACAAAAACTCGATGATAATATTTTCAATTTCGAAACAAGTCAAGTATGTGGTTAAAAGTTATTAGTGATAATTTCAGAAACTTTTGAAAGATCTTAATTGTTTTTAACGTGATCTCCTGAAAAATAACGTTCTAAAACAAATTATTTTAAAGACTTTTTATTTGATATCTTTGTTTGTTCACCTATTTTTTTATGAGTTTGTAAGTTTATAATCTTAAATGCTTTTTACTATGATCTAAGACAACTTTAAATCAGTTCTAGTTGCAAGGATGAAAAGCCTAAAATGTAAAGTGTTTTAGTCAGAACCAATCATCATTTTGCTTTAAATACCAAAGTTTCTTAAAAAAGTTGAATAAAAAATTCAAGTGTTGATATCAATGTGTAAACATTGATATCAACGAATATACCAATAGTATTATATATTGTAATAGTATCCGAAACTTATGTTGCAGAATTAAATATAAATACTTGTCTGTCAGAACAAGTATGAGTAAACTAAATAAAAGCATTTTTCCTAAAAATTCTGAAGAATGTAACATTCATGTTTAAACTTATCTTAAGATTTAAGACCTCAGAGATTTTAAAATGCAGATTAGATTTTTGTTTTCTATATTTATCATATATTTCTAGATGTTAATTTTATTTAAAAATAGTCATACAATGCATTTACCAGCTTTCAAGGAAAACAGAACTAAATGATACAAATTTAGTAAGTTTCTAACCTAAAAAAAATTCCATAAATCTAGAACTCGGTTTTGAAGAATCAAAGTTCTAGATTCTCGAAAAAAATAAATAAATATTCATTTATGTTTTTAAAATCAAGAAAACAACATTGAAGCGATAAGCTCACTTAAAATGTAGTAACAATAATAATTAGTTTTATAGAAATATAGATTAATTTAAGTAACTTTTAATACAACTGATAGCTTTCTCTTTTTTTATATATTACAGGTAAAGGTACATTCTCATAGAGAATATCGTATATGAACTGTAGGTATGTACCCACTTGAGGACCGTGAAATTTTTAATCACTAAAATCCTCTCCTTTTATGTATTCGTGTGTGGCGAACGCTTGTCATATCCATGCCAAATACGTAGATCCAAAGTAGGCAGTTTTCAAGCGAAGTTAGAGAACATAATCTCACTGATATGGTCATCTTCTTATCTTCTAACTTATTGCAAACACATTTCTTTCACTACCAACTCACACAATAACCTAAAGTTTCCACATCGGTTTTAGCCGTTTGCGCAGTTTTCGATAGAGCAAATAGGCAAAACCTTTTGCCCTACCATGGGATAGTACAATGGCAGCATATCACAAAACAAGTATTAAAAATATAGGTATTAATTTCAATAGAGGCCTTTGACTTTTCGAATTTTCTTGCAAGGACTTTATTTAGCATATCTTTGACTACAAAAAAAAAACTTAGTGAAGAGTGTGATCTTTTTTAGAATTGAGCGACGAAGAAGGATCGTGTGAGTATAAAATCTCCAGAAATTGTCACTACATTCATAGTAAAAGCTAAAACTACTAAAATACGATTAGTTTTAGTAAATTTTCGATGTTATCCTATTTTTCCTAGTTATAATTTCTTTTTCAAAATTTTTTAAATGTAATTAATCATAAAAGTTTAAAGAAAATGTACAACTCCAATAAAAAATATTTTTATTTTTTCAAAGAATCATCAATTATTGTTATATCATTAGAAGATAATTCTTTCTTAAACATTTCAGTTACTTCTTTATAATATTCACCTTCAATTTCTTCTTTACGAATGTTGTAATAGCATATTATAAATAGAATTCGTTTTCTTAATCTTTCTCAAACGTCGATATTATGTTAACATTCATAATTTTACCATATTTTTTCTTATCTTTCATGATAACTTCAAGATTATTTTTAAACACAAATGCAAAAAAGGATTGTAGTTCCATGCTGACAGACTCTAAAACTATTCTTTTAATATCTTCAGAATCCATAAATTCACTTATTGTTTGACAGACTCCAACGTTTTTAAAACTACTATTTTTTTTATGACAAAGAGAATACCTGTCAGAATCTTCTGTGCAGCACAGACAAAAAAAATTTCATATAGAAACCAATCTAATTTTTCTTTCATCAGATATGAAATTTAAATAATTTTTTAAGATATGTTTGTATTCCTTTTTGCTTTTAAACAAATCATAACAATCTAAAAAATTATTGGTATCTGCTCTTAGAAAGTAATTTTCAAAGTATGTCAACGAATCACACATTTCAAAAATCTTTTCGACCACATAAGAGATATACCCATGTATTACTAAATATCCTGACTGCCACCAGAGAATTCATCAAACTCACGAAAACTCTTGCTTAAGGTGTTTTTTCATGTAAATCTCTCAACCATAAAATGAAGTATTGGTATATCATCATAATTTTTAAACTATAAAAATCATTTTTAATATAAGCACAGAAATAGTCTTCGTTTCTTTTATAGAAATATTGAAATATTGTGGGGTATGATCTTTTGCAGAATTTGAACATAGCATCTTTGTTTATTTTGACGACGATAATTTCGATAAAAATTCTTTTAACGACATTTTTTATAATTTCGGTTAGATTAGAAATGATAAAGTTTTCTACTGATTCATGACATTCAAAATTAATTATAACATTGCAATTTTTTAAATGATTTGCTATTTCTTCCTTAATTATTTTTTCTATATTATCTCTGTGATATAAAGCACTGTGATGTAAATTTATATCATCTTTTAAAATGCTTATCCAATAACGATGAATTTTGACATTAATAATAACATGGTTTTCATGAATCTCTTTGATCTTGGGAAGAATTCTAGTTTCTAAATTTTCTATTACATATTTACACGGTAAAGAAGAATTGAGAAGAACTTCAAAATCTGATACTGGATCATAATTTTTTGACAACTGGCCTTCATTCTCCAACAAAAAGTAATTGATTAAATACTTTAAGTTCATGGGATTGACAAGAATTTTGTATTTAAATCTTCAAATTAATTAAAAATCTTGACTTAACTCTTAGTAATTTTTCCTAAAATATTTTTTGAACTCGATTGTATGAAGTAGACTTTTTTGTAGATGCAAGATGACAAAAGTTATTGTTTTTTTTCGAACGTTCTATAATTTTTATTTCGTTCATATCAATGCAGTAATTTTTCAAATGACCACAAAAGTTTATATCTAGAAAGTATTTATATGCGCTTTTCCAGGTTGAAATATGTTTTACAAGATTATCTAGAATATTTGTCAATTTTTTTAACTATGATTTTTATTACGCAATAAAAAAATAACAATGATTCAGGTATCATTTTCATTTTTCTCCCAAAAGGTTTACAAAATATTGTAAGATTTCTGTTATTTAATCTGTCTTTGAATTTATCATAATATTAATGTCAATAGTGTAATATTTTTAATTAACATATTACTTTTATATTGTCTACAGAAACAATAATTAAAATAAATTTAAACTTATATAGTTTTTTATAAGTAAATTTACATATAAAGTACCATAACAAAAGGACCTGAAACATATAATCATTGTTCTTGAATTCAAATCAGTACTTTTTTAACTTTTTATTTAAACATTGATTTTTACTTAATTTATAGATTATTTGCAAGAAGAAGAAAAAGAGCTCGGATAAAAGTTTATGTGAATTAATGGCTTATATAAGATCTTAACATGTAAATTAAATCTGGTATTTAAAAATCAGTTAATATCTGATAAACAGAGCGTTAATTAACTTTATACACCAAAATACCTTTTTTTATAAATAGCCTTATCATCTTTCTATACAGTGTCGCGTTGCGACTCAAGAAGAAAACTGAAGAGGACCCCTTAAATAAAGATCTGATTATAGGGCAAATTTGCTTGTATTTAAGCTTTTGGATTGATCTATCATTGTTTACATCGATCTTTGATGAAAGATAAATGAATAGACAAAAAAAAATAAATTAGCTATAACAAAACATAGTGTAAACAATTGGTCTGGTGAAATCTCATTAAAATATAGTGAAAATATGCTTGACTTTGCCCCTGCCCAAAACTCCTAAAAACTTTTTAGTTTTGTATAATTTAAAGAAGTTATTAAATTTTCTCTTAACTGGAAAGCAGCGGGTTGTGATGGAGTCTATAATTTCTTTCTCGAGAAAATATCAATTTTACACAAATCTTTGCATGAAGCAATAGAAAATATATGTTTATCTGGTTCAGGACAGGAAGGATGGTTTTATAAAAGCGTAACATACTTAATACACAAAGGTAGTCTGTAAAAGGTAATGTCTTAGGCCTATAACATGCATGTACAATCTCTATAAATTAACTATAAAATGTGTTACACAGGTTATATAATTTGAGATGAAAAGCAGAGAATTACTTGCAGAAAATCGATTAGAAACTTTTAACATGTGTAAGTAATTATAAATCAAGCAATTAATAAAGAATGCGACAGTAGACTTAAGGAAGCATGGATAGATTTAAAGAAAGCTTTTGACTTTTTAGACAAGCAGTGCGCAACCTTTTTAGATCCATGGCCCTTTTAAACTAAAATTTTTCTGGCGACCCCTTCATAAATAGTTACTTAAAAATCCTGAAATTTTGTAAGTTCCTGTAGCATAAAATCAAAAGTTTTTCACAAAAAAATTCTTTTAAAGCTTTAATTCAATAATTTATTAATGAAGCAAAAGTTTAGGCTATTTTGTTTTAGCTCTAAGGACTTTAGAAGAGGGATTTAGGACCCATGAGAATTGCTTCAAACTCTTACATTCCTCACTTATGTCTCTTTTTCTCCTGTGCCTTAAGGAAACACACTTTAATGTTTTTTCAGCATTATAGACTGATGTAGGCTTCAATGTAGATAGACAGATTAATTCTCTTTCTATACATATCATGGTACTTAGTTATCACACTATCCAATGTTAATATATAAGGTACTATCACTGACTTGGATCAATGTATTAGACTCAGCTTATTTGTTAGAACATAATACTTTCGTAGTTTCTCAGTCTCTACTTGGTGTAGATTTTCCAGCGAAGTTATTCCTGTTTCAATTATTAAAATTTCTTTTAATAATTTTTTGATAGTTACTAAGTCTGGTCTATCGTGTTTAATCTAAATGTCTGTTTTAATAGTAGTATCGACGCGTATTTCTACATACTTATTTGACACTATTTTCTAAACTGTGTGACTTTTTAGTTTCTTTGTGCTTTTGATGTTGTATTTATTGAACAGCAATAAGCGAATACATTTGACAACCTCATTATGTTGTTTTGCATATAAAGTTCTAATAAACATATTTAATTCAAGTTATCATGCTTAGATCATTAAAGAATTATTTTAATGTAAAAGTATTAATATATCTTGTGTGCATTCAAAACATTATGAGATCGCTAAAAACAACAAAAAAAAAAAGATTTAAGGTCACAGCGAACTTGGGGATGTCATAATTTTGATACGTTAATTGTTCTTCTTCTTATCTACCCTTAAAAGATTTTATTTATAAGGATTTTTCAAAAATAATGACTAAATAAAAGTTTTCTCCTAAATGAAGATAAAAAGGGTGTGGTGAATTTTGGGTAGCGCAGGAAAATATGATGGCGTGGCATGTCATGTTGAGGGAAAATAAAAAAAGAACTTCTAATTGATCAATTCAATTATATAAAAATCTGACAATTAAATAAATTCATTTAAATCTTTTAGCAAATGAAAAAATAGAAATTGAGAAGCAATCTTTTTTATTTTAACTCGGAATGTAAATTCTCCCAGATAATCATTAAGATACCTATAATCACCTAATCCTTTATTTCTTAAAGTACGCTTTAATCTAAACCAAAGGGATCCAAATGATTGGGTGTGAGCTCTTGTAACTGGATCAACAAAGTTCTGGCTATAATTTACAGAATAGTGTTGATAATCAGTGCTAGATGCAAACAGAGACATGTAAGAACTCCAACAGTCACTATGAAATATAGAATCTTTAATTATACAATCCCTAATTAAACTTTCTAGCACCGATCTGCTCCTGTTATTGATCAGTCTAAGACAAAAGTTGTCCGTGGCACGTTCTATGCACCCAAATAACTATTGGAGAATAAGCGATCCGACCTCTATTGTATTTTCGTATACTTATATGAAAGTTTCATTAATTTTAACTACTTCATTGGCACCAATTTGATCAAAACGCTTATCACAATACCTTGTACTAGATTTTCTTAACACCCCTAAAAACGAAACAACTTTTGGTTTCGAATAAAACCCCGTTCTATAGACATCTTTGGAATGCTCATCTTTAACAAATAAGACCACCAACTGCAAAAGCTCATAAAATGTGTTAATGATATTTAAAAAATCTATAATTTTTACCCTAATAAATAATTTCATGAAAAGATCTTAACAGCGACACAATGAAAAACGCATGTCAAAAAAATACGTTCCCTACATTATTGATTTAGTGAAAGAACATTCTTGCGTTTAAAAACTTCCTTATCAGCATTTTTTTTGCTCTATTTACATTCATTTTTACCTTACATATTTCACAGTAAAATGAATTATTTAACTAGCATAGCTGTCACGTTTAAAACGGGAATAGTGAAAATTTGGCTCCTTTCTTTCAATTTTTTTTCAAATTCATAATGTATGAGACTTTCTCTTTCTCTTATTTTAACACATCATAACTCATATCTGAAGTTTTAAAAAATTAATTAAACTTAAATATAGTAGCAAACTTGAACATAGTACTCAAAAAAATTCTTTAAAAAAATATTTAAAACCAAAATTAGATAATCAAAGTCCTTTAGTCAATAATATTCACTTTATTGTTTTAAATAAATTTTTTCTTTTTTTTAAGAAGATGTTAAAAAATTATTTTAAAATCTTTTTATTAAAAAGATGATGATTATTAACATGATTTGTTCTAGAACATTATAGAAGAAGAAATAATAAAAATAAAATATTTTTAAATGTGGTTGTAATACCATAGTGTATTAATTTATTTTTGATACAAGATTACATAGTTGAGATTCAAAATAGAATAATATCAAGAAAGTTATATTAATTCAGAATTTTAACTTAAGGGTTCATTTTGGTTTATCATTTTGAAAAAAATAATTTTTTTTTTGCATTTTTCGAAAGTAGACATGTGTAGAATTATCATACAAAAATTTTAGAACGATCCGAGCAGTCTAAGTATATTATTTTGCGACCCAAACACATAGAGATATTACAGATAGAGGAGACAAACCATCTGCGATGGTGTAAGTGGAAATGTCTCTGCATGAATATAGCAGCAAAAAACAAAAGTTTGATATTGACCTGACAAAAACAGAATTACTTGAAAGATGTTTAGGTGGCCATACATTTAAAATAATAATGAGTGCTTCAACAAATGCGTTTGGGTTATGGTGCCTAAACACCTATTTAATGGTAAAAAAATTGTGGAAATAGCTTTTAAATTGGCAGCTTGTATATTCAACGAAGGTTTTGATCCAATACTGAAAATAATGCACGTTTTGGTGATAAAACTTGGCCCTATCGCAGTCAATTACGCTAGTAACCGCG
>NW_015149174.1:39605-87881 GCF_001465965.1 Polistes dominula | reverse complement strand
TAAACGCGTTTTTCTCGAAACAACGTTTTTTCGGTTGGCGGGCATGATATCTCCGAAACTACTCAACCGATCCTTCTGAAATTTTACCCACATACTCTACACATGAATGGCTATTTTGCATGCTACAACCAAGTAAAAATATTAATTGTTACTATTTTTTTTTTACAAAAAACTGCGAAAAAATCAACGATTTTTTTTTTTCGAAAAATGGCTGTCATTTTGTTTTGTTTCATAAAAATTGATAGTTTTAGCATACCCGATAGCCATTGTCATACTAAATTTAAAACCGTTTAATTTTTTTGTTTTAGATCACCCGTTCTCAAATTTCGATGCCCGCCAACAGCATACCTTTTTTTGACGGGTTCACGTTTGTCAGCCATTTTGGATGTCAAAAAACGTTAAAAACAATAAAAAAAAATTTTTTTCTTGTACTTCTAGAGTGTATTTATCATACCCAACAACTTTCATATGTATATGTATCCTACAAAGCCTAAAAAAAAATCGTGAAAATAGCCTTTTTTTCGGCGTAGAAACCAGAATGAACCCTTAAATGAAAACTTTCTACCTAAACATGACACAAATTAAACTTTTCACAACCCCCGTAAGTAATGTTTAACTCAATTCTTTTTTTTGTTTCCCACATGTGTAGAGAGAAATTCTTTAAAAGACTTTTGCGAATAGACTGTGGTTCTATCTCACTTAATTAATGTGATATTTATATTCATAAAAGCCCGATCTTATTGTATCTCCATGTGTCAAAAAATATTAAACCCATTAAATTATAAAATCGTTTCATTAGCCCTGCCTAAATCCATGTTGAACATCTAGATCTACAGTATACAGCATTAATAAGTCTGTTTTAAGACCGGAAAACTATCATCATTCCGGTGTAGTCGATTCTTATCTTTAATTTATTAAAACACACCCGCTTAAACTACAAACTCATAATGATAGGACTCACGTCTCCCATTTGTTTTAAGGATTACCTGCAGCTTCCAAAAAGACGTAATTCCAAAAAACCCTTTCACTACACTGAGAATTTTTCCATTCTCAAGAAATAATATATATGTCTTTTCTTAATGTTTTAAGCAGCCAGAGGCAGTCGAACTATCATCATTATCCTCTCGATCAGTAACTTACCAGCTGAGCTATGGTCACTTTTAATATTTTTATAGCACCCTTTCATTCTGAAATGAAATTTTGTCAACTTCGTCTATTTTGTTTTTTTTGCAATAAATTTTCTTTAATAACTATATTTGTAAAATGATCATTTTCGTAATTCTATTCATTACATTAATTATTGGCGCCTCATCTTTTTTTTAGGTAGTCTTTAAATTATAGGCTTATGAAATTTTATAAAACTCTTCAACGAACGAGGGAATAAAGTAATAACTTGCAGCGACGCAACAACAATGATAAGCGCATTGAATAATGACATTGTCGGGACGTAAATATTTCTAAAATATTTTACACGATGCAATCCATACCAAAGCAAGACAAACATTTTAATTATTTGAAAAAATTCTAATAGAATTTAAGAAAAATACATTTACTAACATGATAATACTTCATAGAATAAGAAGGGTTGCAATATTTTACATATCTGAAAAACTACTAATGAGCATAGCTTTGATAACTTATGATCATTTTTTTTATTTTCTATAAACTGTTGGACTCAAGTAATTTTCTTAATTATTAAGTTTATTTAGAATTCCATGTTGTAAACAACCAACATAATAACTTGATTTGATAAAAGTTTTTCCTAATCCAAAATGTTGACACCAATGGTTAAACATTAACATTTCTGGATTTGAAAATTAGACATGATAGTGTATCAAATATAAGATGGACTCTTTAACAAATAATAGAAATAATTGTTCACTTGTTTTAGACTGAGAAAAATAAATGAAGTAGTTCAGATTCAATGATTTTCTGACGTTAATAACAAGAATTAATTAATAATAATTTTTCAAAGATTGTTTTATAAAATCAGATAATACTTGATAAATTTATATTTTTAGTTGATTCTTTTTGTAAAAAACACTCTACAATTTTTTTTCTAACTTATCTATTTGTTATTTTCCATGATTAAAAATCGTTTTTTTATAAGATTGATTTCATGATCACATTCTAATATCATTATGTATCCTTGGATAATTGGATAGATAAATTATTTTTGAAAAAGTTTAGCTGGAGTTAGCGATTTATTAATATAGAGTTATTTGCTTTGTATTAAGTCTAATATCAAAGACAAATTTATTAAAACATCAGAAATATTAATTTAAAAATTTATAAAGTTTTGAGTTCTTATAACCATGTTCATATTACTGTGTCTTGTAGAAATAGATTGTACTTTTGAAAAAGATTATGCAGGTTCAAATAAAAATCATATTAATTCGTACTTGCCAATAGAGGATTTAGAAAAATTTGTGATTTCATTTGCAGAAAGACATTTTGTGCCTAATACATCTTGTTTAAAAGAAAGCAATTTAATAATTCAAGAAGAGAGACTATAGTATCCCATACTATACAATGCACTTTGCTTACCTAAAGATTTAATCGGAGATAATAGTTTATTAAAATCAAGTCAGTTTGTTGAGTTTAAAAAAATTAATTCAAATAATTTAAACATTGTACAATGCAATGACAAGCAAGAAAGAGAGATTACAACACTTTGTAATGAACAAGTATCAATTAGTTGTACTAGTTCCAAAGACCAAGATAGTTTTGAGCATGAAAACATCCCTAAAGTATTTTCTTTGGTAAACCAATCCTTAAGTTTAATAGAAAAGCCAATATATGAATTGCAAACAATAGAACAAGCATTAACCAATTTTAATCTATCTAATCAAGAGAACTGGGGAATTCATAATTCTTCTGATTATTTTAGGACTCTCGAAGAAGATTTATTTTCCGAAATAAATTACAATGATCTTTTTCTTACTACAGAAACATTTAGTCCTGCTCAATATTTACCTGTCTTTTTCGATACAGATAGTTTAGAGACAACCATGGACAATTGTAGCATAGTTATTAAAAAATATGAAAACTTTATTGAACATCCGTTGTCTCTTTTTTCTCAAGATACTAGATCTAGAAAAAACATTAGATAGCAGGGCAGAAAAAGATATGTCATTTTCACACTATTCAAATATAACTTCAAAATCCATATGTAGAGTAGACTCTATCGATCAATCATACATGAAATTTATTAACAACAAAATCATAGAATTTTATAATTTTATTTCAAGTTTCGATATAAAAAAATCTTATCAGTTTGAGGAAAAAGAACAATACTTGTCAGAATTTACATTAACTAGAGTACTTCTAAATTGTAACCAAAAGTTATTGTCTACATTGTTAAGGAGAAATAATAGTTTAATTAATAGAAAGAATACATATTTGTACATCTCAGTTATCTTGAGAAAGGTTGTTGAAAGCATTCAGAAGGAATTTAGTACTAAGGCAAGCCCTTTTATGGAGATAATAAAGGAAGTAGATAGGATTAAATCTAAAAATAATGAATTTAAAGAATTAACTACTATTTATTGCATTTTAAAATTTAAATAGTATGAATTTTATGAAATTTTTATGGTTTATTTTCTTACAAGAGTAATGAACATGATGTTAGATACTGATATTGAAGATAAAGGCAATAGAATTTTTATTTGTTATAATTTAATATTTCTTATTTTGGATAAAAAGACTTCAAAAGTTAGAAGCAAGATCACTAATAAATCAATGAAGAATACATATTACGGTATATGTTTTATTTCAAACTACTTAATATGTAAAGATAAGAAAAGAAGAATGAATGAAATCTTAAGAGGGGACCCTAAAAAAATTTATGATACTTTGATATTAAAAAAGAATTTTCTGAAGCATATCTTTTATTCATTAGAAATTATTTTTATAAATAAACTTTTGGATGATTTTGAAATAAAAGATGTTGAGACTAGAAAAAATTGTAAAAACATTTCAAAGGATAACATTTCTAAATATTTTAACAGGTTTAGAGATATTAACAAGTTTAAATTGATAGAGGTATCAGAAGCTCTTTATTCCTATATAATCAAAAAAGACTTATCAATACTAGACAATTTAATAACTAAAGAATAATAAAATTTGATTAACTTTATTTTAATAATCGTCTAAAACAAGGTTTAAAGAAACTTGGTTTGGCTCTTAAAAAGTTAATTCAATAGATTTATCTTTAACACGTAAGAACTGGACACTTTCAAGCTGTTTTTTTTAGCAATATACATAAAAACTATTTAATTCAAGAATTTATCACTCTAGGGCAAGAGGTTTCAACCTTTTTTTGATAGAATTTTTTCGCGGCCCCCTTTTTTGAAAATTTTTTAGCTTAAGAATAAATTATCTTTTGCATTAACTTAATTTTGTTCATCAAAATTAAATTTTAGAAACGATAACTATAAGGTTAAAAGAAATATCCTGTTCGATTCAATAGTGTTAAATTAATTTAAATTATAATTAAACTAGCATAGCTTTCCCGTTTAAAACGGGACTTGTTAAGATATGACTATATTAGATATAATTTGTCTTATTCTAGTTTAGTTTAAATTTGATGTATTCTGTCTTATTCTCTAAGAAAAACTTACTGAAAATCCAAAGTTGACAAAAGGACATCAAATACTAACAAAATACACTTAAAAATGCTCAGAAAACATGTTTAAACGTAAAGCTTAACTTACTTAAACATACAAACCAATAATTCACGCTAAATTATTTTTGTCATTTTTTACTTTTTCAAATCTTAGGGGTAAAAAATTCAAAAATAAAAATTTTATTAATAAGAGTAGCAAAGCTATCCCGTTTGAAACGGGAATGGTGAAAATTTGAACCCTTTCTTTCAATCTGTTTTTCAAAATTCTGTATGTGCGTGGCTTTCTTGCTCTTTTTTTCAAAATCATATCTCATATCTAAAGTTTTCACAAAATAATCAAACTTAAACATATTACCCATTAAATTGCTCTAAAAACCTATTTGAAACCAAAAATTCTATTATTAAAACCTTTCAATTACTAATATCTACTTGTTTGATATAAATTTTTTCGTTTTTCTTAGAAGGAAGGGTTACAAATTTTTTTGAAATCCTTTTATTAATATGATGACTAGCAAAGCTATCCCGTTTAAAACGGGACTTTTTGAGTACTGTTTCTTGTACATGTAATTGTTCTTGCCCAATTTTTTAACTAAGTCTTTTGTACTTTGAAGTACTAAAAAATCTAAAGTTATAGAAAAGAAATCAAAATTAAACTTAGTACACATAAATATGCTTAAAAAACACGTTTAAACATAAAAGTTAAAGCAACAAAATATTTAAAGCTATTATACATGCTTAACTGTTTTTGTCATTTTCTACTTTTTTAAATTTTTGGGAGTTAAAAATTAAAAAATAAAAATTTTATTAATAAGACTAGTTGTAGGTACCCGTTCTAGAAACGGTTTAAAAGGGTTCATTACATATTCATAAAATAATTTTTAGTGATTTTTTCCTCAAGAAAATTCATACATTTGTGCTCTAAAAAAAAAACAATCTTTCTAATTTTTTTTTATTCATGTCTTTTTCTGCAAAAGCTCCTTAAAGACAATATTCTTTGTCTTATATATACCATTAGAACCTAAATATATGCTAAGACTGTCTTCATGCCTTACCCTAGACAAAGCCACATACAATTGTCCATGTGTAAATAATGGCTCAGGTAAATACACACCAACCTTCTCAAATGACTATCCCTGAGCCTTATGAATAGTCATTGCATAAGAAAGTACAACAGAAAATTGTCGTCTTTTCAAAACGAATGGCAAGAGTGTATCGCTAGGTTGCATATCAATCCTTGGAATAACACCAATTTTGCCCTTTGCCTTTCCTGTTATGATCTCACTTACAATGAAATGCTCCTTTAGCTCCTTGACCCACAATCTAGTTCCGTTAAGCAGATCATTTTGTGGATCTAAGTTTCTTAACAACATCACAACTGATCCAACTTTAAGATTTAACTTATCAGGTGGCAATCCAGAAGGCTGTTGTTTATTCAAAAACTCTAGTGGGAAGCGCATAAACTCATTTGCATCTTTAGTCACAATTGAATTTGCACCCACATAATTTTTTGAATCACCTTCTACTAACTGTACCACCACTTCATTGATCTTGTTTGCATGATCATTTTTTGTGGTAAGTATAATTTTATCCAGAACAGAAGGATCACTTTGAGAAATTTTCGCTTGACCAAAGATTTTCCCAACTAAATCATGCTTCTCTATATACTTATCTGGAATAAAAACTTCATCATTTGCGTCATTTGAAGTTTCATTGCCAATTTCAAGCAACTATTTAGAAAATTCTGACTGGTTGTAAGCACGCATATTAACACTTAATCTTAATACTTTGCAATGCTTCCATAATCTAGAACTCAATAGTGAACTCTCTATAATATCCATAGGTGATCCTTTTAAGACTATGTTTGAAGTCTGTCTGAAATCACCACCCAGCAGGATCATCTTTCAACCAAAGATATCCGGATTGCTCATAAGCCTTTTGAGAACTTCATCAATTGCATCTAATGCAAATTAAGACATCATTGAAACTTCATCAATCAGAATCAATGATGCTTTGATAATTCTTTCTGACTTAGGAGTATTTCTTTGTAGTCTAGATATGCTAGACTCTGTTAGAGGAACTGGCAACTTCATTACACTATGCATTGTTCTTCCTTCTTGTAGTAAATCAGCAGAAATGCCAGTTGTTGCTAACTGTATTGTGCTTTTAAGATAAGAACAAAGCACATTATACAGGTATGTTTTACCTGTTCCAGCTGGACCATCAAGATAAAATAGACTGCCTTTCTTATCGATGTGTTCAATTATTAAATTAAACGCTTCATTCTGATCCGAATTCAAACTTCTAATCATTGTCTGTACATTTTCAGAATTTGAAATTGATTGCTCGACTTGCTCTCTGATATATACACATGGTTCTTGTAATCCTAAAGAATTCATACTTCAACCATGTGAGTTTACTATATCCTTAATGATAGATAATAATCTATCTTTTGCATTATCTATCTCTTTGAAATCCTCTATCATGTCTTCATAATATTTTTCGAAGAGTAATAGAGGACTGCTTAGCTGATTGAATGCACAGATATATCCAAACAAATGTCTTATGCTAACAGGTGGTTGAGTATTAGCTGCTTCTTCTAATACCCTATCCCACTCATTATCATTTATAAGTAGTCTTCTCTCCTCTACAGCCTCCTCAAATGAAGGATATACAACACCATTAAATGTTCTAAGATCTTCAAATGATGTTGCTCCTTTAACATTTAAGAGGAGAAGTCTCAAGAAAAATCTTTCCTTGTAAGAAGGAGGAACAGCATACAGTCTTGTTATTATTTTACTGTATGCATTTCTCCTTTTTTTCCATACTCCTTTGACATAAGTATAATGAAGAGGTATCTCACTGTAGAAGTAATCTCTTGCTGCTGGATCTTCCTCATTTAGCTTGAACCAAGCAAGAAGCTGAATTTGTTGCAAATCAGAATTTCTAACAGCTTCTTCTTCCCTACCTTCTTTAAATACCACCATCTGTTCTCTTGGAAGATGTACCGGAAGTCTATTGATCTTGTGAGACCTATCATGCATCTTATATTCCATCAGTCTCCACATAGCTTCAGGTGCAGAGACATATCTAGAATTAATGTATTGATCGATCTCATTATTGTCTGTAATTTGTATTTCTGCACAATCATATCCTTTGTAAATATATTTAAATATGTACTTGACTGATTTTATAGAAGTACAAACTTCGACATTAATATGGCAGTTAAACTTAGCAAGCAGGTACTTATTATAAGGCACAACATTTGCATTAGTACCATTGTACCCTTTGATATTACAGCTACCATTCTTGCTTCTTCTGTAAGATGGATAGCCATCCTTATTTATTTTTGTTTTCTCAGCAAACTCCTTTGGAAAAGACTTTGTACAAATTCCATTTTCCATACATGGACTGGTGATATTTGCTTCTCCACATGGTCTATGTATCATATGCTTAAGGACACGTTCGTGGAGAATCTAATCTGTTTTATCTGGAATTTCTGCTGAAACAAAGTTACCTATCTGCTTAATGCTGTTAATTTTACTCTTTAGGATAACTAAAATGTGAGCATAAGGTAGTCCACGTTTTTGGAACTCTATAGAATATATATGAGCTACCACCTCTCCAAATACTTTGCCAGATAGAATATCATCCATGACTACTTTCAACTTGAGATGGAAAACTTTAGCTACCAAATCTGGTCTATCAAAAGGAGTTTGTCCCTTAAATAAGTTCTCCTTTATCTCTTTCCAATTTGGATTGCAAGTCATAGTAATAAATAGATCTGGTTTCCCATATTTAGTCACAATAGCCATGGCATCGTGATATCTTTCCCTCATATTCCTAGGAGATCCTTGGAATGTAGATGGAAGTAATATGGGTCTTGATGTGTCTGTTGAATTATTATTGACATAGTCAACCAATCCTTTATAATAATCTACTCTTAGCTTTTTTTGGTTCAACTTAATGAAGTTAAGATTGTTTGCCTCAACTTGCAAATAAGAGTCAACAGCCCCCTGTTGAAGTAATTTTCCTCCATGTAATAATGGATTAAAAACACCGCTTTTTATTTTGAGTTGAGCTATCTTGTATTGAAGAAGAGATATCGTGTTGAATTCACCGGTATATGATCTAAGAGCTAGATTCGGCTCCCATCCTGACTCTCCATGTGGAAAGAAGATAGCATATGTCATGGGATCCAGATGTGGACTTAGAATATTCAAACGTGTATAATTATATGCATCACTTCTATTGTATACCTTAATATCACGTTCAAATGGAGGTTCACCATTTGAATCAGTAAACACTATGGCAATTTCATTTGCTCTAGGATTGTTGTATCTTCTTTGGTCTCTTAATAAATTCTTTCTAAAGAACAATCCTAAATCTTTAACTTCATTGCCAGCACTAACTTGTTCATTGATTACCTCTCCCATATTCTTAAATGAATTTGAATAGGGATTTACTTCTCCTAAAAGAACATCTAAGTCTTTCATTAATGTCCTATCACACTTGAAATTAGATCCATTTTGTAACCTAATGTCTGTTGCTATTTCTGTGTCTAAGACGTAGAGTTGTGAGTACTTCTTAACATCACCTTCTCAGTTATTGTTTACATTGTAAACATTGTGGTATACTTGTCCATGGATTTTAAAGCAATATGGACCATTGCTTATTGTCTCAGTATCTGCTCCCATTGAAGCAAAAGATAATGTTGAATTGTATGATCTGATAGTCTTAAAGTTCTTGCTAAGATCATTCTCCCCAGCCATAAGACTCTGCAGCATTTCTGGATACTTCTTGGTCCTTTGCAGCTTTACTTTGCCAAAATGACAACAACTTTTAAAGAGACCCTCTCTATTAGCTTCATCAGGAAAGTGTAATGCTCCACAGAATTTACACTTACTATCTAACACTCCACAATAATGTTCTTCAACATTCTGTACATTCTCAAGTCTTGGTAGAGTCCTAGACACAGAATTCAGATTTTCATCATCACAAACGAAACTAAATATGCTGTTAATCCTAATTTT
Organism: Polistes dominula; assembly: GCF_001465965.1. Next base: position 78,224 of record NW_015149174.1, on the reverse strand, counting down.
TTCGTCACCATTGTTTTTGTGGTTTTTTAAAGCAGTTTTAAAAGTAACACTATTGTTAAACAGATTAACAATGTTATCTGTATTATTGTTATTCTCGCGAGAGATACTATTGCATGTGTTACTTTTGAGTTCACATAAATCTTTATTTTGCTGACTTGATGTAAACATAATGGGGTCAAAATTTTTTTTCTTTGAAAGCTTTTTTTAAAATTTTTTTTTGTGAAGAAATTAATCAAATTTGTATAATATTCTAAAATTATCAAAAAGACTTCAAATTAGACCCAAATATACAGAGAAATTGTCAAAATACATAATTAAATACAAAAATGCTGATAGATGATGTTTTTAAGACATGAAAATTACTTTACATTTCTTAAAACTTTTTTTACTGTTTTATCAGAAATAGGGGTTAGAAAATTAAAGAAACATTCTTTTATATATATGATGATGACCAGCAAAGCTATCCCGATTTAAACGGGACTAATTGAAGTATTATTCCACAGTCTAATGCCGTCTTCTTTTTTAACTTTTATGTTTTCTCTTTCTGACTCTGAGTAACAAACACTTAGTAAACTTCCGAAGTCGCTCAAACGGCATTTAATTCCAACATAGTACCCATTAAAAAGCTTAAACCCCTTAACTAAACAGAAAAATTGAATCAATAAAACGTTTAAAGCAATAATTATAACTTAATTCGTTTAACCATTTTCTACTTTTTTTCAAATTCTGAGGGGCTAAAAATTCAAAAATAAAAATTTTATTAATAAGACTAGCAGAGCTATCCCGTTTGAAACGGGTCCTGTTAAGATATGACTACATAAGATTTAGCCTGACTTATAAGTTTTGTGTACTATGTTCTTATTTTTAAAGAAAAACTTGCTGAAATACAAAGTTACAAAAAAGACATCAAATACAGACAAAATACACATAAAAATGGTCAAAAAAATGTTTAAACATAAAATTTGAAACAACAAAACGTTTAAAGCGATTATACACGCTTAATAAATTTTGTCATTTTCTACTTTCTTCAAATCTTAGGGGTTAAAAATTCAAAAATAAAAATTTTATTAATAAGACTAGCAGAGCTATCCCGTTTCAAACGGGACTTTTTAAAGTAATGAATTATTTAACACCTCAAAAAAATAAATTACAATTATTGTACACCAATATATCTTTCTACTTTTTAAGATTTTTATATTTAGCTTAATAGTAGTAAAATTTGTAAAATTTCAAAAAATAGGGGCTAAAAAAATAAATATTTTCTAAAATTTAAACTTTTTATATATATTGATGACTAGCAGAGCTACCCATTTTAAGAATGGGGTTGAAAATGAGTTACGATGTCGATACACTCTAGAAAAATTATTTAGATCTTCTTGCTACTTTTTTTTTAACAATTTGGCGTGTTAAAATGTTTATCTTTTCGCTTATTGCAGTAACATTTCGAAAAATAGGGGTTAAAAAAATAAATAAAAATGAAAATTCAAACCTTTTATACATATTGATGCCCCTAAAATAAAATAACTTTTATTGCAGACAAAACAAGAAAAAGATCGAGAAAACACAGCAAGAAAAGGGTAGATTACATCTCAGCATACTTGGAAAGCTTAGCTTATAGAAAACTGAATGCTCCTTAATAATTTTTTTACTCTAAATCATTTAATAGCTTCAAGTTAAAAAAAAAAAAAAACATACTTTTTGTGCTATTTAAAATCAAATGGTTGCTCATTAAAAGAAACTTATCGCGAACCTCAACAAAATTTTCGAGGACCCATTTTTGTCCGCAGCCCCAGATTTGTGAACCCCTGTTGTAAACAACCAATGATTACGACAATCTTTAATAGCACATTGTTAATGAACTCTCAGTTTGCTTGGGGCGAAAAACGTGATTCCTTAATACTCACGTGTTCGAGTCTAAGTCTATGCACAGTTTTGTCTTTTAAGTCTGACTGTCTTTACTCCTGAAATGATGTTTAAATGGGCTCTCTTGACGGGCAACATGAAATAAATAGCTGTTGTAAGATATTCTTATTTGTATTTGTATTTTATAAAATACCCTCAACTAGCATATCTTATTAATAGTAAAACAAATTAATTTTTAGCCGTATATAACTTGTTTTAAATAAATAAAATAACATAGAGAAATATGTGTGACATAATCTCGGGGGATGCGACCTGACTCAAGGAATGTCTCGACTATGTTCAACCTGGCGTCGACCGTCCTCCCGATAAGTTCTCTTTTAAAAACATGTTTTTTATAGAAAGACATTTATTTTAATTATTATTTTCTTGGGGTTAAAATTTCTAGAAAATTTTATTCTTCTAGAAATTTCTTAAACAAAATAATTTTAGAAATGTAGTATCAAGTTATATGTAACTGTTACTTTATTTGTTGAGTTTTATAAACTCTTATATTTTTTATTTTAAAAAATGATTTATTTTTTTGTTGTATTTTATGAATTATATAAATCACATTAAAAATATCACCTAATATGGGAAAATTAATAAAAAAAATTTATTATTTAAACGGTCTAGTTAATTTATCCATGCTTCAGTTTCTCAACTTGTCAGGAGTGTTTTCTGCTTTTTCAAAACAAGATAACGCTTCTACAAAATCATCTTTAGAATACGAAATAGCTGATTATTTAAATTATCTGGATGATTTTATGATATTTCTTCTTACACACCAATAAATGTTGTTGATCACGAAATATTTGAAAGTATCGGTGTAGCCCCAGATTATGAAAAGAAAAATGCTGAATTTTTGAACGATTATATATATGATAATAAACATCAAGAAGAAAAAAGAATAATTTTTGAGCATGCATATAATGACAGCGATCAGACATACAGTGCACCCTCAAACAACTTATGTGGTGGTCTAAGGTCCAGAAGTATTAATAAGAGTATTAATATTTCATCTCAATCAGATTATAACGATCAAAGAAGAGTTTTTGAGATAGGAAATAGTGAAAATACTGTTTTTACGTCTATTTCAACAAATGGATCTTATAATTTTGGTTACGATTTACAAAATAATACCTGCTTTAACCGAACAAATTCAAAGCCATCAGATACAGTTCAAGACGGTGAAATGACTTCGGTCGAAGACACTTCTTTTGCATATGCAAATCAATCTATACTTAGTTCATTTCCTCAACAAAATCTTGTACAAAACAATAATAATCAAGTACAATATCATGTAAATAATCCCTTTAATCTTAATGTTAATGAAAACGAAATATCTCATGATCTAATATCTACTTTAAATAGTAAAGTAATACATTCTAAAGAACTAAACGATAAAATTTTTAAGAAAATATGCGAACATACTGAAAAAATCGAAAGATTTTTAGAGATAAATAAAGTCGAAGTAGATGATTTTAAGAATTTCGGTCCATCTTCATTTTATTTAAAGAGGTATTTTGATGTGACTCATGTATCCTTTGAACTTAATTTACGACATGAAATATTTCTCGAACAAAGAATACAGAATTTTTATTACATTATGACCACTTTTGATATTCTAGAATCACATCATTTCGATCCTTCTCCTGCTTCTCAGTCTTTTTTGTATGAAGTTTTTGATAACGATGATCAAAAAAGTTTCAAAAAAAAGCTAAAAAGAGTAACTAAAATAATATCATGTAAGAATATTTATTTGTTTCTTAATAAAATTATCAGAGAATTGGTTTCGAATACATTTTTAGAAATGATCTCACGTGAATATTATATTAAGAAAATTATGAAGGAGATAGAACTGATCAAATATAAAAGTAATGAATTTACAGAACTGTATACACTCTACAGTCGATTGAAGTTTAAAAAGTACGATCATTCGAATCTTTTATTTATTTATTTTTCAGTGAAAACATTAAATATCATGTTAAATGGTGATTTTATACATAAGGAGGATAGAATTTTTATTTGTTATAATTTTATTTTTCTTATTGTAAGAAATAAGAGATGTAAACTGAGGAGTCATAATATGACAGATAAAAGGATGGCAAATGATTATGTAAGTATGTGTGTACTGTCTAATGATATTATGTTTGATTCTACAAAAGAAATTCTAGTAAGAATAAAATTGTGATAACCTTGACATTGAAAGTTATCTACTCGATAATTTAGCTCTTTTAAAACATATTTTAGTTTGTCTAGAAATTATTTTCGTAAACAAAATTTTAGATGATTTTGAGGTTGTGGATACAACCATTAGAGAAAAATGTTTTAATCTTACAAAAAATATGATCAGAAAGGTTTTTAGGATAACTAAAAGGAAAAACCCCTTATTGTGGTTAGAAGCATGTCTATGCTTACGTAATTAAATTTTTAACAAAGAGTTATTTGAGCTAAAAAGTTATAAAAAAATTTATTTTTTATTAGTTCTAAACTATGTTCAGCGAAAATTGAATTCAAATTTTTATTAAAAACTTTTTGTTTCTTCTAAACCTATATTCAATGAAAAATTATCTTGTTGTCTGCGACCTTAGATTCATTCTGAAAAACTGTAAAATTTCGAAGTCTCAAATTTTATTTTAAAATACTTAACTTTATCTCTATTTAATTTTAAAATGGATTCAGAGAATTTTTGTAGCCTTTTTTTTCTAATCAGGTCAAAATAATATTTACTCTTTACTTGTTAAATTTTTCATGCAAGAATTTGTTGACAGATAAGATACATATAAGTATGTATGGTATGCCACCACATTTTTTAAATAATATTTCCCCTCTTTTTTATTCCATTTTCCTTTCCAAAACTATATAAAGATTATAATTTTAAAGGGGAGATATTTGATATGATTTGTGAAATAAATTATTTGTTGAGAACATTGTTGAGTTCTTTTTAAAATGTGGCCGTATCCCAAGGAAATACGATAGTATGCTACACGTCATTCAACTTTATCGTAACATCATACGAATTCCTGTAATAACTTTAAAATTGATAGAAAAGTTAACAGTAATTTTAAAAGAAAACAAGAGTTGATCTTAGAACATTTTAAAAAACACTACAGAACCTTATTTGTTCTAAATTCATAACCATGGAAGTCATTTGGCACCCATTTATCAATTTATCCGGCATAAAAATAGTTTTTAACTACTATTTTTTATAACTGTACTATATACAATTTTATGAAAACCTTTGTAAGGCTTGGACTCTTCCAAGCTGTCATTTGTATAAAAACTATTTATTTTAGAATACTTCATTCTCGGATATATAAAAATAATATATTTAACACTTCCTTTACCCAGATATAGAGGACAGGTAGAGCTACACTAAAGGCACAAGGATATCCTCCTTGTGACAACCTTTGTTGAAATTTGTAATCTCTTTACCCGTAAATTTTTATTCTCCAATTATATATGTACTTTTAATTTTACTTTTTGAGGGACACATTTAAAAAATTCATGTGTTTGTATTTACATTTATTACCTATCGTTTAAAATGTTGATTACTTAACCTTTTACAAATAAATGACTTACGTTACATCTTTTTTCTAAAATTTATCATCAGAATATCTTAAATATTCAACAAGTAAAAATACTGTTTTATACCTCTAAAAGATCTCAAATAGTTTCTAATTGTTAATACAAAAATATAATTCTGTTTGTAAAAGAATTAATTACAATTTTAATTAAAGTATTGATTCCTTGTCTTTTTAAAATGATTAAAAATGAATATTTTAATATTTTTAACATAAAAGGAAACTTTTGTAAACATTGTGTTGTTGATTTACATAGAAAGAAGTATATTAACCAAATTATTTTAACTTAGATGCTGAGAATATTTTTTAAGCTAAAAAAAGTTTGGAACCTTTATTGTCATTGGGAAAAAATTATAGTTTGGAATAATAAATGTTGCGCGCCAATAGCGCAATCAGGAAAAAAAATAAGGGTAAAAAAATTAAACTTTGGCCAGCAACTGCTTAAAAAATCGTAAAATTTCGTTTAATTTCTTGGCAGACATACTATCTTAATCGAGTCGATAATTTTATTTAGATTAACGTATTAAATTCTTGTATTTGGTCTTAATTTTTTCCTAATAAAAATAGGGTTGCGCTCTTGGCGTGGTTGCGTGCAACATTAAATACCTAGTTTATCTTTTATATAGGGCTTATAGAAATATATGTAAGATTAAGACAAAGAGCATCACATAAAATATAATAATTTTTTAATGTAATTATTTTGTTTTTCGATAACGTTTTATTATTGCTTGTATCTAAAAACTCAGATTCATCTTTTTCCGAATCTAATGTTTAGATGTCTATTTATTTTTAGCAGCATATTTATTCTAAAAAATACGGGTTCATAATATTAAACTTGATTAGAGTAGACAAAATAGAATTATTGTTATGTCTTAACTGCCTAATTAAATCCTCTTCTCTAAGAGACAACTAATTATATTAATTAATTCTCCGAAATATCACTTTTCTCAAATAGATAATTTAGCAAATACAGTCTGAATTACACTAAATAAAATGTGACGTCATGTCAAGACAATAAAGTTTTAACTATGTGCTATGTTTGAAATTATATTTATAATTGTGTGGTGTTGGATGAGAATCATCCAGTTAAGAGTATAAGAGGTTAGAACAAATGAAGATTTAAGTTTCATATTTTGTTTTACATAATACGGCATAATATATAATAAAATACGGCATAAAATACATAATTTAATAAAATACGGCAAAATATATAAACAAAATGAAATAAATAAATATGTCTTTTAATAATAAAAATCTTCCAAACAGACCTAAGCGGACTACGAGAGCTACCTTTCCCAGCATGTGGTATTAACCACATTTCTAAAATTATTTTGTTTAAGAAATTTCTAGAAGAATAAAATTTTTTAGAAATTTTTAAATATAAATTAATTTTAGCCCCAAGAAAGAAAGTTGCTTGAATAAATGTCTTTTACTTAAAAACATATTTTTAAAAAAGAACATATCGGGAGGACAGTCGACGTCAAGGTCAACGTGGTTGAATCGTTCCTTGAGTCTAGTCACATTCCCCGAGATTATGTCAAATTTTTATTTGAATGTAGAACCTTGCTATACACTATCTATTTATAATTTTGAAAAATTATTATTAGATTAGATCAATCATTTATAAAAATTATAATCCGGTTAAGGTCAAATTTATTGTACAAATTTAATATTTAAATAAACTTACAGCAGATTCTGTAAATTAAAAATCAATTTATTTAGATTTTACATTTTAATTATGATATAAATAATATTCAAATTATTTTTTAGGAACTTTAAAAATATTTAAATAGACTATAATTCTATCTGTTTTAAAGATTTAAATCACGGAAACATAATAAATCATTTAGTTCTCCAAAATTAATGATATTTTTATAAATCAACTATTTATTAAATAACCTTAATTACATAATTTCAAGAATTTATAACGAAAATAACGTATTGATAGAAAATATCATAGCGTAAAATAATATCACTTTTGCATATTGATAAAGAAAGAGAAAATGTTTAAATTTGTTTGTGATTAGATGGGTATGTTTGTATTCTTTTACCTAATAAAATTACGTTGTAGCTTTGAACAAAATGAAAGTTTAAAATTTGAAGGAGAAGCAGAAAAATATATTTCTACACATTTAATGAATGTCAATTACAATGATTCATATGCTTCGTTAAGTGCCCCTGAAATTTGGAAAGAACCTGAAAAAAATGTAGAATCACCTGGTCCAATTTATTTAAGTAATCAAAAATCTAATGAAGGCAATCTCAATGATATTGAAGAGACATCTGCTTGCTGTTTTAATATTTTACAGAATATTGAAGTAGATGAAATGGGATATCAAATCGATTCTCAACCCGAAATAACCCTTTGTTTTGAGGATCAAAAGTCAGATTTACAACATAAGACGGAAAATTTCAATTCTGAAAGCATAATTAAGGAAGACGATAATGGTTTAGTCTCTTTAACATCAGAAAATCAAATGACTGACTTTATGGGATTTGATACACAATCAAATGTAGCACAAAATACATCTGATCAACTGCCAAGCTCTGAACTCTCAGTAAATTTAGGAGCAACAACTCTTGAGAATAGCTTTTCTCAATCTTCTACTCGTTCTCGATCAGAACATGATTTTATTTTTGAATTAGAAGATGCTACGAAAAAAATCTTCAAAATAATTTCGGTAGTATTCATGAGAAAGATGATAAAAGAGAGTCTACAAATCTTTATGCTGTAATTTCCCTAAAGAAAACCCATCACTGCAGAGAAAACTTAGATAGACCTGTAACATACTGTTCTAAAATAATTAGTATTAATTGGCAAAACAGAGATTCTCTTGCTTATGAAATGATACGAAGATACCTTAAAAAGCTAAATAAATACCTAGATCTGGATTACATAAGAAAAAAAATGGTAATCAATAATTCGGTAGTTTCTTATTATCTATGTTGTAAGATATTCTTATATATATATTTTATTAAATACCCTCAACTAGCATATCATAACAATCTAAATAAGCTTTGTAGTCCTTTGCACGAGAATAGAAAAGAAATTAAGTCATGCACTGCACTGGTTGAAGAAAAAAATTTTTGAATTTCATAAAGTTGTTCTCAATCTAGTGGTAACAAATTCATATGATTTTGAATATACGGATATCACTTATTTAGGTACTCAATTGCATCAATTTCTTTTTACATCTTGTTCTGAAGAGTTTGGAAACTATTTAAAGAGAAATAATATTTTTATACGTAATAGAAATATTTATTTATTTCTATTAGTTAACATACAAAAGATTTTAGAATTTGTTCCAAATAGGATATTATGTAATAGATATTATATTGTAGAGATAATGAAGGAGATAGAGGACATAAATTCTAAGAATAATGAATTTACAAAATTAAATACAATATACAGTCTATTAAATTTCAGAAATTTGAGAATAAAATAATTCTTATTGTCTATTTCCTTGTTAAGGTAATGAACTTGATGTTTTTTGCTAATACAGAAGACAAGGAGAATAAAATTTATATTTGTTATAACTTTATTTTTCTTATTCTTGAAGATCATAGCACTCAGATTAGAAGTCTCATACCAGATGAATCAATGACAAATACTTATGTAAGCATGTGTGTAATGGTAAATGATTTGATATGGAAAGAAAAAAGAATAAGAATCTATGAAATAGTTTCAAAGGAACCTTTAAATCTTTACAATGCATTACTTTCAAGTAAGAATCTTCTCAATCATATTTTTTTTACGTTAGAAATTATTTTTATAAATAAAATCTTAGATGATCATGAAGAAGATAATGTTAAGATAAGATATGAATCTAGAGATCTATTAGTGAGGCAGATTAAGAAGTACTTCTATAAGTCTGAAGGAATTAACAAGAGCAGATTAATGAAAGCATGTTTAGCTCTGCATAATTATATCATAAAAAAAGATTGTTCGTTATTGAATAAACTTAATTTATTAGATAAGATTGTTTTTATCAATTTAATGTAAAAGTTATGTTTGTAGCATACTTAAGAAAGTGGAATAGCATATAGGTTATGCTGATGTGTAAAATTTAGTAAATTTTATGTACTTAAGTTGGTGATTATCTACGTACATATAATTTACTAGCAATGAAGTTTTCTCCTATGATTTATACAAAGCAGAGATTTCAAGTCTTTAGGTTCAAAAATTTCTATTTTAGAATTAAGATTTTTTATTCCGAATTTATTTTAGTTTATCACGATCAATATTTACTTATGTGCTATGAAACAAATAGATTAGAAGTTAGATGTATTTTAATTGTTGATAAAGTTCCACATGAGAATGTGGTTTATTAGAATAATTTCTATCAAAGAGGATATAAGACATTAACTATTTTCACATATATGCTTCCAAATTATATCTAATATAAATTAATAGAAGTGATGTTTTCCCTTCTAAATTTAAAATACACAGAGTATGACCATATTTTCTTATAAAGAAATTTTACAATTAATATTTAGATATCTAGGTTAGAAAGTTCAACTATGATAATGTCGTGTTTAAATAAATGTTTTTTTTGAATGTGTATAAGCATTAAATCTCTCCCTTAGGTGTCATTGTTACTTATATCGTTTTAAACTATTTTAATATTATTAAGAATCATTTCTATGAAGACTATTTTAAATTTTACTTTAACTTGAAAACCTAAAGTTTTAAAATGTAATAGAAGCTTTTATTTGAAAAAGGCTTGAATAAACACTATATCATATATATGCCTAAGGAATATGTAGATAACTATAACAGGAAATATTAAATTTATTTATTTCTAAACTTTAGGAAAAAAATACTACAATAAAACTCTAAAATTAATCCTTTAAACATTTTATTTATAGTTTGAAATTGTTTAACAAACAAATAAAAAAATTTATTATGAAGCTAGGATTACTGTTTAAGCTTTTAGTTCAGCATACTCCTTCTCTTAGTCTAACGATTTTAACTTTAACAACAAGTCTTTTTAGCCTTAAGAACATCCATTACATCCTCTTTCCTTATATATCCTGGGGGAATGTTTTTCAGAGTCTTTTTCAAGACTAGTGACTACATAAATCTTAAGTTAAACTAAACTTTTAAGTCTTCGTCTGTGTGTGTCGTGAAAGTTAGATACCACACCATTCCATATAATATGGTACAATAGGAGTTTTTAATCCATGCAGTTGGAACAAATTATTTAACAAAAGACTTGTTAGTCTAAAAAATTAACTGAGTATAAAACAAATGAATTAGAATTTAAAATGATGTAAACTATAATAAAACATAGTTTATTTGACTTTTTAGATAATTAGATGAAATAGTTTTTTAAGTTTGTATTTCTTGGTGATATTTATACTTTTATAATTAGAGAGATTTAAAAATCTAATGTGTTAGAATAAATTTTATTAGAGAAATAAATATTTTTTTTTAAAAGATAAATTAATTTTGAGTAAATAATTTAAGCAGATGGGATTTCTTTAAAACCTTTTTAATGTTTTTATTATGAAAGCTTAATAAAGTAGAATAGTTTTTCTTAAAAATTTAAAATAGCAAAGGAACTAATAACATATTATAATTCTAATATTCAGCTTCTTTATGTTCTTAAGTATTAGATCTTTAAATAATAAAATAAAAAAAAATAACTATAATGAATCCATAAAAAAATAGATTGCAGGAAAGACAAACAGAGGACCACAAACACCCAGCAGAACATCCACACAGACAACAAGCAGACTCCACAGCCAGACCAACAGAAAAACTCCCAGAAACATAAAGTGTGAGCATACAGCTCCAGCATATCTTCATAGGAAGACTTCGCTTATAGACATTAGATCTTTAATTTAATATGTCACAAAAAAAAATTTGAATTGATATTTTTTTAATAATAAATATATATTTTTATTATGTCTAAAGGACAAAAAGAAGACTGTAAATCATCTTGCGACCAGATGTGACAGGATGCTAAATTTTGATACACAAGATGCCATAATGAAATAGTCCGGTGCATACATTTGCAGTTATGCCTTCGGTATAATCTAAAAACTTCAAAAAAGATACGTAGTTATTCAGTTCAAGAGATCATAAGCAATGAAAAAGTCTAAATCTGAGTGGATACAAGGATTAATACTGATGTTAAAATACAGCACAACAAGCCTGATATTTTTATATTCGATAAAGTAAAAAATGAAATAACATTAATAGAAGTCGGTATAACAAGTCAGGACAACTTGCAAACTGTTGAAACAGAAAAGTTAAGAAAATACGATATCCTTGCTAATGAACTAGGGCTCATGTATAAGGCTAAAACACGGATTATACCGTATGTTGTGTTATAGGACGGCTTGATGACAGCGTGTCACAAGACTCACTTCAAAAACATAGGATTGTTTACCACAACTGATGCTTAAATTCAAACGAAAGTTCTTGCAAAGACTCTGTAAAGCATCTCTTTAGACTAGAGAAGGGGGCTTAGTGAGATAAATGCAGGCTCTGTCGCGATAGAGGAACTGACACGAGGAAAAGGTGTTGTATTCGACTTTAAATACGGTCATCTGGTGCAATCCATAGAGTAGACTCTTTAGTAATTCTTTTAGCTCCAATAAACTGTTTTATTTATTGTGTCGTTTCAGTTTCTATAACTAAAATTAAATAGATTTTTAATAATAAGCTTTATATTAAATAACATCTAGTTAACAGTGCAAAGAAAAAGTTCTGAAAGCATTTTCTTTAAATTATAAAAAATAATAAGATCTCAACTCAAGGGGTAAAAGACAAATCTTTATTATTATTGTCGGTAATATCAATTACGTGTTAAGGGTATTTATTTATAAAAATTATAACCATTAACTTATTACAAACATAGTTTTGTTCATAAGCATAATCTTATTAATTCAGTATAATATAAATTTAATTCAAATTTGATAAAATTACAAAGAAATTCTTAAAACTTTTCTAATTATACTTATTGACAGAAATACTGGTTAGAATGAAGAAACGGTACGAGTTACACAACTTGAAAAATAGACACTCACTTACTACTGGGAAAACAAACAACGCTAACAAAAATAAGCTCCGGGTCAAAATACTGGTTACGTGTCGATGAGTCACAAAATTGAAGGAAAGTAATTGGATACCATAAGATTTTAAATCTATTCATTTCATTGAATTAAAACCTAGAAGTGCTGAAAAATTTTATTTCTGTTTTTTTTTCCTGGGGGAATTGATCCCACTGGTCCTAAATTTAATTTTGGATCTAAGATCAAGATGATAAACAATCAAGTTCCATTTTAAATCTATTTAATAGAGTGACGGTATTTTTATAAAAGCATTTCGTTTTTCCACATAGACCACAAGCAAGACTTCTAAACATTGTATGCTTTCTTATTTAAGAGATTACAAAATAGCGAATATCGTCTTTAAATTAAGTAATTTTATGATTTCAAAGATTTAAATACCAACTTACAAATGCTTGTTATTCTCAATTTCTTCAAAATTTAGTTCTTAAACCAATTTATTTTTATTTTTTTAATTTTTTTACTCAGCATTTTGGATTATAAATAGTATATTCTATGATTTATGTATTGTAAATGTAACCTTTTTATATATTTTTCTGATCTAATAATATTTTATCTAAAGATTTGTAAATAAATCTACTTCAAAATATCCTACAACTTCAAATTCAGTATTGCAAAGATGGCATCTTGTGAAAAAATTAGAAAAATATTCTATCAAAAGTTCATTTCCTAAGATATGAGAACAGTTTAGGAGAAGACATTTAGAAGTAACTTTTATATCTCCATCTTTTTTAGTTAATCTATATTCCTTCCCTTCTACAATGCTCACAAAATATTTGTTCGAATAAGTATCAGGTTCCTCTATTATTTTGCTGGTCAGATCATTTTTAGACTTATAATAATCTAGTATCAATTCAAGTGGAACATCATCTGTATTGAGTACTTCTAACTCAAGTGAGTTTTTTTTAAATGAACATATTATATGTTTCTTATAGCTACATGAAACATATTGAAGTAGTCCCGTAACATATTCAAAAAATTCTTTTGTGTATAAATAAAATACTTTACTCTGTAGATAAGAAACATCAATATCAGTATTTTTAAGTTCAGTTTCATAAATTTCATCATATTTCATGAATGTCTTGTAATTATTGTAAATATATAACTCAGTCATTCTAGAATTTGTAATTCTGTTGTATTTAAAACCTTTATGACTGAAAAGAAAAAAGAATGTATCATTAGATGCACTTTCAAAGCAATCAATTCCTTCATTAATAATTTCATAGTATCTTGTTTTGAAGTAGGGGACATCAAAAGATCTTTCAACCTGATGAAGGTTATCAGTGCTTAGATAACTTGAAAAAGCTTCTAGGAAATATTTGTATTTTTCAATCAAAACTAAATAATAATCTAAGATTAAATAAAACCAAGCATTGTTATAGATAATAGACTTTTCCAGAAAATTATTATTTTTGTAAATTACTTCAACAAATAAATCAAATAGATCTCCATCAAGTTTATCTTTCATAAAGTAAACTAAATCATCAACACTTTCTTCTATTTCTTGGTTAGTGCTAGAAACGATGATAAGATTTTGTATCAACAGGGTTGAATGAACAGAAGATACCAAATAATTTCTCATGTCTTTATCTTTATTAAGTTTAATTTTTAAAATTAATTTTAAAAGATATGGATTTGTATTTTCCTTCAAGATGTAATTAAAAATATGTTCTAATTAGCTGTCTGCATTATTTAGTAGGTTCAAAAATATTCTATTTTCGAAATTATCAGTACAAGAATTAAAACATATACTGCGACCCGAGATTAAGATATCAAATATACTTTCATCCTTAACTAACATATTTTCCTTTAATTTCTTCAAAATTATATCATCATATTTATTTTCATCTTCTATTTTACTTTCATATTCACCTATCAAGCTTGAGTTAGAAACACATGCAATGTGTAAAATAAAAATCAAAAACATTTATGGTTGAATTTGAAACATTATATCTTATCTAAGTTAATATTGAGATAACAAATTAAATCAGTCATTAATCATTATTTGATTTTAATCTAACTGTTACATTTTTTAATTAAAAACAATTATTTTAGTTCTAGGAGACAAAAAAGTTAGAAGAAAACGCATTTTTCACTAATATAAGTACTTAAATATATATAAAAAATGTATATTTGTATATTGGTAAGAAATGAAAGATTTTGAATCATAAAAGTTACTCCTTTTCAGTAAGTATATTAAAAAAACTTGTTTAAAAAAGATAAATTACGACATATTTGATGTTTTTACGATATAAAGAGACGATAAAAATCATATGCTTAATTATGAAAAAGTACTTGTAGCGTGGGATATGATGTAGAGATGCGATAGAATAGACTAATTTTCAAGAGATTTGTTCTCATCACACATCACTTGTTATCTAATCGTACTTAAATTTAAAAAAGTAATTAATGTATAATTAAAAGATGATTAGTAAACAAATAGAAGAGAGATCAATCAACTTGAATTGCTTACTATTACATAGCATAGTTTATCTTGAGCGTTGAGTTTAAATTTTATTCGTTAAAAAAAATAATTAAAAACAGAAACAAAAAAAGATATTAGTTCTTATAGAGTCTGTTACCATTTAATATTTAATCTAAGAAAAAAATTAAAATGTTTTATAAGGCGTAGACTCTTCCAAGCTGTCCTTTATACTATTTAAATAAAAACTATTTATTTTAACAGAATGCTTCATTCTGGGATTAAAATTGTTATATTTTAAAATCAGAAATTTGCATCAGGTTAGAACTATACCTGGAAACCCCGAAAGTCGAGCGGCACAAGGATATCCTCCTTGTTCCACATTTTTAATACATTTAAAGAAAGGAGGTATTTTTCTAATTAATTCTATAAGCTATGCTCCCAAGTACATTGTGATGTAATCTCTTCTTTATTCGTTGTGTTTTCTTAATCTTTCTTGTTTTGTCTTCTAATAAAGTTATTTTATTCTATTTTTTTCAATTAATAAATTCTAAAACATAATTTTTCTTATTTAAAACACCAAATTTATCTGCTGATTCTATTTTAATCTCAAGTCTGCCTACTTTCTGGCCACAAAAATAATTTATTTGCACTTGAAAAAACATTTACGCAAAAACATCTTTTTGAAACAAAGAAAGTTTTTGCAAGCAAAAACGGTACAACCATAAATTATGACTATTATTTAACTAAGAAGGCATAACTGATATATTTTAAATTGAATTAGCATGGTATATGTTTTCTAATGTCATAGAAGATTTACAACGAATATATCTGTCTTTTGAGATGTGTTTGGTTTTATGCTTCTAAATGTATTTTAATAGGCGCTGTTACACCTTAATAAGGCTTTGAATATATTTTTATTAATAAAGATTGATAAAGCTAACTCTGTAACATATCTTCATTTCTGCGGAAAGGCTTAAAGTTAGTCAAAAATTACTGTTAAAAGATATTTTTATTCATTAATAGCTTAAACTCAAAAATTTTAATTGTGTTTCATTCATTAAAATAGGGTAAATTTATTGTTAAAACATAAAAATACATTATGATTATAAAAATGAACTTGATCCAAAAATTCTTCCAAATTTTCAACATTCTTATTTATTAAAAATCTCTTTTTAGGTTTTGATTAGTTAAAAGTTGTAAATAATTTATTAATAAAGCAGAGGTTTAGATGCTTTTGTTCTAGCTTTAAAAGCTCTAGACGAGAGATTTGGAACTCATGAAAATTGCCTCAAAACTCTTACATTTTTCACTTTTGTCCTTTTTTTCTGACGTGCTCTAAGGAAATACACTCGCGCGTTTTTTTAGTATAATAGACTGGGTTCAGGCTTTAATGCAGATAGACAGATCAATTCTTTTTCTGTATATATCATGTTACTTAGTTACCACACCATCCCATGTTAATGCATAAGGCATTATCACTGACTTGTATCCATGTATTAAACTCAGCTCATTTGTTAGAACATCATACTTACATAGTTTTTCAGTCTCTACTTAGTGTAGATTTTCTAGTAAAGTTATTCCTTTTCCAATTATAAAGATCTCTTTTGATCGTTTTTCGATAATCATTAAGTCCGGTCTTTTATGTTTAATCTTAATATCTGTTTTAATAGTAGTATCTACGCGTATTTCTACATACTTATTTGACACTATCTCCTGAACTGAGTGGCTTTTTTTTTGTACTTTGATATCGTATCTATTGCACAGAGATAAATGAATACATTTGACCATCTCATTGTGTCGTCTTGTATAATCGTTTGACAGCAGTTTCATGCACTTAGAAGCAAGAAGACCGCATGTTTTAATAGATATTTAGAGTGTGGAGATTTAGATTTGTCTCCAAGTTAAAAGTTAAACTTTCTTTTATATAAATTTTCATGCACATTACATTCCAAAATTGCCAATCAAGACCTTTTTTATAAATTATAATTGTTGATACTTTCTCTTCTATTATTCTTTGTATATTTATAATTTTTTTACCCATGGAATATGATAAAGGTAAAGAAAATAAACAATTTACTTACAAACGTAAGAGTCTCTGATAATTAAATCAATATGTATTTATTTAAGGCTTTTAAAAATAATTTTTTATTTTGAAATGGAAGAATAAGACTAAAAAATATTTCTTGTTCTCTTTGTAGATGTTTTTTTACTGTTTTAGAGTAAACTGGATAAACTATTTACATTAAATAACCTTTTTATTAGTTATAATCAAGTCTATTTCTCAACATAAAATTCTTCAAACACCCGCAATTTATATTTTTAATAAAATCTGTAATATTAGGTTAGGCCTAATCTTGATGCAAGATCACCGCCTCCTGTTTGACTGGATTTAAATTAAATTATTCTTATAAAAGAATTTGCTTTACCTAAATGGTGATAAGAATGCTTTACTTCTTATAAAATAAAAAAATATCTACAGATTCGATCTCGCTCGATTTTATATAATAACGTCCTAAAAATTTACATGTTGAAAACTTTTTTTATTGGGACAAACTTATTTTCTTCTACATTATATAAACGGGATATAATCTATACATCGTCGTGGCGTTACCATCAGGTAGACGGTCAGAACATAGAAATGCTTCGACGATGCTCATCCCTGTATGCTTAGAAAAAGCAGACTTATTAAACCTTTTATTTATTTTATTTGGTTTTTATGTCATTCTTTCTTCTTCTTGTTCTTGTTGGGGTTAACATAAAAGTTTTCACACAATGTGGTGAAATAATACCACAATCGTGTTGTGTTATATGATCTGAGATGATTTTTGTAAGAGCTCAAGTTAAAGAGATAATAACGAAGTTAAACAGATTAGCCGCAGATAAATATTCTTTTATAGTTGAAAAGATTCATCAAAGTAGTGATCATCAGCTCCAGTATAGTCTAATACCTTAAAGATTAATTGTTTTTTTCGTATATTTATTAACATAGTGTTGTATACCCCAATTTAAAAGTTATGGTGTTAAAATTAGAAAGTTTTATTTTTTTAATTAAACTTTTAATCTAATTTATAAAATAGAGTAAATTTAGAAGATATCTTCTATCTGTCCTTGGTTAATCTAATTACTGCTTATTATATGTTATGAAATTTTAGAATAATATGGAGTGATAGATGGTAATTTAAATATTACTTTTTTAGTATAGTTAGTAATGAGTTTAGTAAAAAATTATAAATGCTGTTGAAATTCTATAAGCTAAGCTATCCAAGTATGCAGAAAATGTAATTTTTCCTTGTTTTGCTGCGTTTTCCTTAATTTGTTCTTGTTTTGTCTTTAATAAAAATCTTTTTATTTAATTTATTTAAATGCTGTTGAAATAGTTCATTCAAAAAATGTTGTACTGCTTACAAGAAGATTGCTCAAGAATATAAAATTACTAGAGCATATTTTAACTTGATAAA
The DNA here is from genome assembly GCF_001465965.1 of Polistes dominula. The sequence goes on along the minus strand of NW_015149174.1, from coordinate 59,775 downwards.
AAAAATTGTAAAAAATACAGATACTGTTCCCTGAATCTGTAATAAATTATAACACTCTTATAACAATGTCAAAAATATTATATGATCTAAGAAAACAAGAATATATAAAGAAGGATAATAAGTAAATTTGAATGCTAGTCTTTAATAAAGGAGAATAATGTCATACTCCTTGGAAAAATAGAGTTCTAAAATAGAAATCAAGGATTTATTTTCTTTAAATTTCTTCATACCCCTGTTATGAAGAAAAAATATATATTTAAAAGTTTTACTAAAACTTTTTATCAACCAAAACACAGATTACTATATAAATTTATTGTGGTGTATACCACAAATAAGTGAGACCAAGCAAATAATAAAGAAAAATAATTAGAAAGTTATTAACTGTGTGTAAAAAAATAATTCATCAAAGAAGCTCAAACAAAAAAAAAGGTAGATGATTACAAAGTGACGAATTTAAGAATATTTTCATATCAAATTCGAAAATTCTTATTAATTACCAAATCAAAAATCTTGCTACGTAAATTTTTAATTCATAGAGCTTTACATGCTTTTAAATTAGCTATTATTTAGTTGTAAAACTGAGATCTTAAAATAACTATGATCTTATAACAGAAATCACTTTTTGCATTTTATTACACATAATATGTAAAACATTTTTTTAGGTCTTCATTGCGGCCATATCTACAGAAAATCACCGTATCTTTCAGATCTCTCCGAGGTTAAGACTGTAAGAGCCTTGTGAGTACTAAGATGGGAGACCGCTTGGAAAATCAAGGTGCCGTAATTTTTATTTTTCATCAAAGCTATTTCAGAAATCAAGTACCTTTGTTAAAAAACTTATGTTAGGTAAAATATTCATGTAGCTAACAAGAGATATCCAGTTTTAATCACTATTTATTTACATAAGTTTTCAAGAAAATAAAAATGTTAAATAGCACAGATAATGATCATTTTATAGTTTAGGGTTTAATAAGTTTACAATTTAAGATTCAATGATTTCATCCCAAAATCCATGGGTGTTTTGATTATGCTAGAGCTAAAGCTCACTGCTTTGATGTTTTGTCTCGTTTTTAGAAGCATTAAAGAATATTTTTTCATTTATTCAATGATTTCATCGGAAAGCATACAAACTATTTATTTTCTTAAGCAAAGAGAGTAGAGCCTTTACTTATCTAATTTTTATTTTTAATAACTTTTCATGGAAGACATGTTTTAAATTGTTTCTTACATTACAAAATAGGTATAGTTTTACCTAAACGAAAAGTAAATTTTTCTTAATGGTTAATTCTGAATCTTTGTTATCATAATAATAAATGTTAATAAGAGGTATCATACATCTAATGTTAAACTATAAACTCAACTTTTGCAATAAATCATCATTCGTTTGGAACTTCTTAATGTTATAAGTGTAATTTATGAATTTAATTATCTCCTACATCAATTAATAAGTCATCTTTTTTTCTGTTTTTTATTTCTTAGCTATAATTATCTACCTTCAATTCTACTATCCCAAAAATTTAATATAAAGCAGATTTTTTAGTGTGTATTGATAACTTTTTTTTATATTAAATTTATTTTATTCCTATATACATTGATATAACAATATTACTTTATCTCCCGCATAATTTTGATAGAGACAAAAAACCGAGGCTCTTTTAAGTTAGCCTAAAAGAAGATATAAACACCTCTTCCAGTATTTAACTTTTATGTAGTCAAATTTACGAATCATTTATTTAGATTTTACACTTATTTACAGGCTATAGAAATTTTAAATTATTATTTGCTATATAAAGAAGTGGAAGAACAAGGTTTTTAAACAATAGGTTTATTCTTTTTAGGCATCCCTTCTTTGGGATTAGAATATTTATATTTTAAAATGTGATATATTAAAATATAAACAAACAAACAAAGAACCTGACGAGTCCTCCTTTGAGGTACTCCTCTAAAATACCTTTATTGAAAGAAACTGAACTAAAATTTTTATTGTTCTTTGTTTCCCTCTGCATTTTCGATAGGTTAAAAATATAACAAAATTTTAAATAAAATTTTCCATGTGGAAAGTCATACCACAGAACCTAAACAAACAAACAAATAGTATTATAGATCATTCAGCTTGAATGATTTATTATACGACAATATTTATTTTTTTTTGTTCTCCTGAGCTTTTAAGAGGTCTTTTATCTATTTTATAACGTCTATTTTTCGTGTAAAATGTGTGTCTCTTGGAAGTTAAAAAAAAATAAAACTTTGGGGACCAAATAAAAAAAAGCATACGAAAAAAACCACAGAACAGTGGGTAAGGAATACACCCCAGCATGCTTAGAAAATGTTGCTATAGATATGTCCCTTGAAAGTATTAATAATTTAGTGAGAGAATAATGCTTAATCTGTCTCTTTTATCTTCATAATTTATATATTCATTATTTGTACATTAAAAATCCTTAAATCATTTATCGATTAAGTTAAAAAAACTTATTTTAATAATAAATGATTATACTAAATTTTTTTCTTAGAAGATGTAGTACGATCCTCATGATCTCTCAAGTAATTTTTTAAATGTAAAAAAGTTTTAGGCTGAAGTAGGACCTGATGTATAGAAAATGGGTGGTCAAAATTTTTATTCTTTCCCTTAATAAAAATATTTGTTACAAAAACACCAATGGACCAATTAAATTAAAAATAAGGAACATTAAAAAGATAGATAAGAACAATATTTTAATATTTTTTTAATAGTATTTCTGACGTATCCCTCTATGAAGATACGTTTTAAAATAGAAAGAGGAAGGAAGGAATGTCTATAAAAGGATTTATTTAGATGTCAACTCTTAACTCATCATTATAAGAATAATAGAGTTTACATGCTTTTGGACATAATCTGAGACAGTGTTTGTAACAGGTCAAGCCTCAGAGATGATAAGGCCTAAAACATGATATGTTTTATCTAAATAGTGCCAATCATCATGTAGTAAAGGTATACCACATATTAATAAATAAATCATGACATAAAAAAGTCTTCATCTTCTTTAACATCTCCATTTGACCATCCAGCCGGCAGCAGTCTTCCTTAAGTACAACAAAGTCAAACTGACTTATTGCATATATTGAATAAGTTTAACATCTCTATAATAATAATGATAAAATGTATTAGATCATAGGTATCTGTTCTACAAGTTAGAACGAACAAATAATTCTCTCTAAAAAACTATATTATATTTCTAATTCGTAATTAATGTATTGAAATAAAATTAAACAGATATCAGGCAAAAGCATAAAATGACTAACTAAGCCCATGAATATTGAAACTTTAAATAGTTGTAAATTATGTATTATAATAAAACTACTTTTTTTGACTTGATAAGCTTAGTAGAATCGTGATTCGTCATTTAGTCTTTTTGAATAGATGTTGAATCTAGCAAAAATATTGCTTTAAAGTAAGTACTAAGATTTAGGTATTAACATATAAGTGTATCTTTTACATTAAATTTTAAAGAAATGTTATAACGTTTAAAAATTTTTCTTCAAAAGAGAAATACTTTTGTTAAATTTTAAATTACAAAATGTTAATTATTATGGATGATGGTCAAAATGAATGGCGATTGTTTAATAATAAATTGATTTATTATAATTAATTAATCACACAATACACCATGCTTGATTCATAGCAAGCGTTCATGATCACAAGATAGAGAGTAAGCGCATGCGCAGTAAAGACTAAAGGTGTAGGCTGCTTGAGTGTATGTATGTGTGTGTTGAATGTATACTTATATGAGAATACAAAAATAAAGTAAACTTAATTTTTCTCTTTAACACAAAATTCGTTTTTACAGTTCAATTGTAAAATAAATAGATTAAGTATGAATTAATTTTTGTATACTTTAGTTATTTAAATATACTAGTCTGATGCGTAAAATTCAATGAAAATGTTAAAGAATTTCTTTTCAGAAAAAAAGGTTTTTATAAGTAATATTATATATTGTAAACTGATTTTAAATGCTGTGAAATTTAGGTTTAAGAAATCTTTCTTATACAGATACTTATGTATAAAACAGAAACAGTATTTAATACACTTATTTGATACTTCGTAGATTTTTTGATGTAATTAAACACCTATGATCCAAGAATCAGGTTGATAGATAACCTAAAATTTCTAAGAAAATCAAAAAACATACTATAATGTTTTCAAAACAAAACTAGTTTATTTTCTAGATATCATTTATTTCATACCCATTTACTTTTAAACCGTTAACTATTGTCATATATATTAACTGTTGCGCGCACAACGAGCAACAGCGCCTAGAGCGCACACCTTATTGTTTTTTCATGATTTATAATACCCCTCAGATTCTATGATTTTGAAACAGAATGGTATTACCTGGAGTCGAACGCACGGCAGCAATTGTCTAACTTGCAATGGGGAACCACCTGACCAAGCTCGACAGAAAGCAACAAAGTTTTCTTACTAAAGAAAATATTTACTAAAAGTATTCAAAAATTTTATATTATTTAACCCTTATGTCATATAAAGGATTTATAAGAACGTCGGAAGAATACAATCTTCTGGTAAGTCTTCTTGAAAATAAGCAATTTGAGGATTTTGAAGGATCTCGGTTTCAAAAAAGTAGATTATTGAAAAAATCAAATAATTTTGTGCTTATTGACAGAAGGTTGTATCTTTTTTGTGAGAATGGAAATCACAAAAAAGTAATATCTCAGGATAGCAGAGATATTATGATTCAAGAAGTTCTGGGACTTCATTTGTCTACTCACTATGGGCAAAATAAGATGGAAGATATGTGCTGTAAGCTGTTCTTCTCAATCCCTAGGTCGATCATTAGGGAAGTAGTGAACAACTGTCATGTTTGCAAACAAGCACAACCTTTGAAAGAAAAAAAAACTGTGAAACATACATTAGCTAAATTACCATTTGAAAGGGTTCAAGTAGATTGTGTTGATCTACAAAAATATTCCGATGTGAATGACGGATACAAATGGATAATGACTGTTGTTGACGTTTTTTCTAAGTTTGCATTTGTTTTTCCATTGAAATCTAAATCTTCAATGGAAATTAAGAGATGTCTTGAAAAGTTAGTGACTTCTGAAGGAGCCTTTAAAATATTGCAAACTGATAATGGATTAGAATTTAAAAATTCTATCGTGGACGAGTTTTGTCATAATTATCTTATACAACGAATTTATGGTAGGCCAAGACATCCTCAAAGTCAAGGAATTGTTGAACATTTCAATCAAACCGTAACAAGATACTTGCAGAAACATATCTTCTCAAAGCATGAGGACAATAAAGAAGAGCAAAGCAAAAGATGGATCGATATTTTAGATTTAACTGTTTATAATTACAACATCAGTGCACATGAATCTACGAAAAAATCTCCCTTCGTTCTTTTTAAAAATAGGGAGGGTTTTAATGCTTGTCTTTCTCCCTGTTATGAAATTGAAAATGTTAGCCTATCAAAGATTACAAAGAAGCTAGAGCTAACCAGGCTAAGTATTTTGAAACAAGATTTGTGGATAAGCAAAAAACTAATATTGAGTCTTTTAAGATTAGAGATAAAGATTTTGTTCAAAAAGATTTTGATAATAACACTAAAACGAAGAAAAAAAACTAGAATCTTTTTACGAAGGACCATTTGAAGTTAAAGAAATTTAAAAAAATGATATTTTAGTGTTAGTTTCTGAGGAAAAAGTATTTAAGGTGAATTCTAGTAGATGTAAACGTTTATAATAAACTGTTAAGTAAATTTTTAGCTTACACAATTACAAAACACTTCTTTTAATTATTTATAGATTCTTTTTCTTATTAAAAAATAATTTTAGTTTTTGGTTGTTCTATTGGCACGCTTTTTTAATTAAACCATGTATTCTTATTCTTTTGAACACATCATATTCATCAAAAAATGAAATTTTTAGAGTTTCTAATCTTAAACTCTCATATTATATAGCTTATACTTGACTTTTACTTTTTATAGTCAGTTTTGTCTCTTGTGCGCTCTAGGCGCTGTTGCGCGCAACATTAACTCTTCTTCAAGTCTATTAAACTCAGAGTCCTCTTCATCATCAGATAGAAAATCTGCTACATTTAATGATAGATCTGAATTATCGTTGGAGGAAGATGATAAACTTAGCTCATCCTCTAGGAGAGGTTCATTAGTTGAAGTAAACAAATTTCTAGCAGTATCAAATATATTTGTAATTATAACTTTCATATATTTTAAAGCATTTCTTAACACAATGAAGCTGTACCTCAAATATCTTGGTATTAGCAATTCAGAACTCTTATCAACAAATTTCTCTGTCATCATAAAAATAGATACCTTTAAAAATCAATTTTCTTTTAAACTAAATTCAAAATTCTTTTTATTTTTTGAAATAAAGATATCACAAGAATATAAATTCTTAGTTAGGCTAGAAAGCAATCTTTATTTATTCAATAGAATATTCATAAAAGTTACTCATACGGAGGAAACTTAACATTTTGATCAATGATGAAAGAAAAAATAACAATTTTCAGTGTGAGAAGAATTCTAGAAATGATCAAAGTCTTTTATAATTTATTTATTCCCTTAAAACACCTTAATTCTAATGATTATACTATCGCAATCAGTAAAAGACTTATAAAATAGTAATCGGAGGCATTAGATCTTATTAACGGTTTCTAGTCACAGTTAATACCAAAGAAAATGATTTTTTTAAGCCAAATATTAATTCTACTCTAAAATATGAAGTTTTTTTCCATATCTTGTTATTTCTAAGTATGAAATTTTCTTAACGGTAAGATACTTATTCTTCTTTAAGTTAAAACACTCTTTTATCTTTGTTTGGAAAATACTATTCTCTGACTACTAAAAAAGTAATGCCTTATATTTAAAAATGTTTGTTATATCATAAATAATGTCCGTATGTATCATTTTTTTAGAGAGAGATTAGAAATTTAATCAATGAGAAATATTATCAGAATTATGTATAGATGTATGGACAAGTACAAATTGTACGTAAATAAACAATAATAAGTTAATAACTAGATATTAAGCTAAGACTAGAATAATCCTATGTGATATAACCTGTGATGATGTTGTTACAAGCTATTCATGAAGACATAGAAAAGGATGAGAATTGCAGACATTTTTGAAGCGTACATCTAATTTTTAGCATTGGAAAGGCCTATAAGTCCAGCTCTAGTGAAAAAAGGAGAGAACATAAGTCTTAGACTTTGAAGAAGAAGAAGAAAAGCAATAGATACTCTAATCCAAGTATCTTATGAAATTAAAATTTATAACTACTATTAAATTACTAGTTTTGTAACCCATTGTTATTATTTTTAATTTAACTGTAAAACTATAAGGATATTTCTAAAGGAAATAATAATTGTAGATATAATGGTAATATAATTTTATCAAGATTTTTCAAGTTATATTACTTTTTTGTATAAAGTTGTATTAAATAAAATTAGAAAAATAAAGTACAAATGGGTAAACAACTTATTTATATGGTTCTTATATTATATGAGTATAAAAGAATATCATAACTCATTGATTTAACATTGCTTCGTATAATTATGGAATAAAAATGAAGATGTCAAGATTAAATTCTAAGGTAAACTTATGTAATTACATGTATACAAATATGAGAAAATATCTAAAACTAATAAATAAAAATGTATTTGAGAATAAAAGAATAGTTTGATGTTTAAGATTAAATGAAATAAATCAGATAAAAGTAAATTAACATGATATGATAAGTTTTCTTAGAAATTCAATGCTTTTTAATTAATTAAAAAAAATCATAAAGGACTGTATTAGCTTAAAAGAATAACTCTAGAATTTTTTACCTGAAAGCAATGTTATACAGTTTGTTCTAATTCACAAGAACTTTTCATAAGAATATCATATAATAGTTTGATAAAAAAATAGATAGCATTTAATCAATAAAATTGAGCTTAACTCATAATCTAAAAGTTATTATATATCTTTTATTATTTCATTAAAAAGATTTATGCATTATCTTACTTAAATAAATGTAAAAACCTAATATTTTAATTTTATATATGTCAATTGCTCTAAGAGGAGTTTGTAATTGTTGTCAGAATTTATTTTAGAATGTAAAAGGTAAATTATTTAGATATAACTATTTTAAAACCTTTTGCGCCTGTTAAATCACCTTATTCATAAAAGTTAACTGTCTTCCGCGCAGAAACCTAGTTCTTTATACATTAGGATATATTTCTATTTAAATTAGTCTAAGAAAGATATCAATCTATCTTTTGTATATCTTAGTTGTATTGTTCAAGAGATAATGGAATACTAGATTTAGTTAATGTGATCTTTTATATAATGTTTCTTGTCTTATATCAAAAGAAACTGCTCTAATCAAAAATATTTAATTTCAGATGTTTAATTACAATTAAGAACTTGATGGGTAAAATTTGGGGCTATCTAATGTATTTTTTAACATGATCTTAAAAAATAAGAAAAGAGACTTTTTAATTAATGTTATTCTGTAAAGATATTCTGAAGTAGTTACATATCAAAAATCAAATTACTTTACAAGATTATTTAACGTCTTACAAAAATAATCTTAAGCTTTTACTTTATGATATACGAGATTATAAATTTAATTATTTTACTACCCACATAATTTTATGGATTATTTGATGACAGCAGATGAATTTGAGGTACTGAAAGGTTTTCTTTATAATTTCTTAGAAGAAGTATATAGAAGACTTAGGTTAGCATTTAAAAGTTATATTAGAATACTTATCATCATCTATGGAGTAAAATTTCTTACCTCTTGTATCTTTTCATTATTAAAAAAGAAACTTACTTAGCTTTATCATATTATGATATGTGTAAGGATTTTATATTATCTCTCTTAATTCAATGATCTATTGTATTATTGTATACTAACTCACTATGATAATAAATAATATTACCAGTGGTATGTAATTAGAAACATACTAAGTTACAAAGTCGTTGTACTTAGATTCTACTTTTAAGTATTTATTTTTGAATACGCATAATATTTTTACATGTAACAATATAATCATTTATAAATGTTTAAGAAGTGATGAAATATTTCTAGATTATAATTGATTCCTGAACCATTATATTTTTACATATTTATACTTGAAAGTAGATTCCTTACCACTAATTTATGTGGTTAGAAATGTTACTTGGAATAACAGTTAAAAGATAATACCTAAGATTTTAATATTAATTTTGTATAAACTTTATTATTTTTTAACGATTCGCCTCATAAAGATAAAAAATTTAGTGATAGACAATTGAAAAAATAAAAAGTCTTTAGAATGACTATGGATAATTAAATTACAATGTAAATGTAATGATTAGTCCCAAGCAAGCTGTTAGGTATTTTATAAAAGTCTAAAGTATTCAACAGTTTCCAATATCTTATTCAAGTTTTAAAGATATATTCTTTTTAGATCCGTAAGACTATACCAATAATCAGATGCTATAAGCTTTTGGCAATCTTCAAGCACTTGAGGTTCTTTTTAAGACAATTATTTTATTTGAAGAATAAGATTTCTTATAAAAGATGAGTCATGGATAATTATTTTTATAATCTTAGGAAGTATACTTATTTTAATATTAGATGTTGGGTTTATAACTCTTAATAAATAAATGGTTAACATGGTGAACACAAAGGAAAATAGGGAAACAAGAGAGTCCCGTGGTCAAGTGGCCAGAAAACTAATGCAGGAAGCTAGGAGAGCAAAGGATAGAGTGCAGATGCAAGAATGTGTGGATTTTGTGAGTGTAAGACAAGCATTTTTGGTATCAGTAAGCGAACTTCAGGATTTTGTGATTGAAAATTTTTTAGGAGGATCTGAATCGTGGGAAAATGTGATCGATGAATTGAAGAAACGTGTTTATGAGTAAGAGGCTGCGGAGGAAAGAGAAAGGCAGTTGTTATGACCAAAGGATTCTTCAATGAAAATTCCTCTGATCATTAATTGTATGCTATGGAGTGGAGAATAATGGATTAGGTGTAAAATAAAACACGTGATTGAGCCAAACAAAGAAACAATGCCTTTTTTTATTGGCTCGTCAGGGAAAAGCCTTGCGGCATAAAAACCCTGGATGTGGTTTAATTATAAAAATGAGAGTCCACCACGTGGTATTACCACGCGGGAAAATACCGTCAATATAAATGTATATAATGGAAAGATCTCACCTCTCGCTCGTTTCGCTTACGTTCCTTAACTAATTTTACTTAACTCCTTTGATTTCGATGTATATTCACAGGCTTCCTATAATGGACTATAAGAATGCCCTTCTGTACTGGCCCCGCAGGGCGTACGGACTGGACTGGGAAGTGGGGAGGCGGGAGGTGGGTGTGACTAGAGGGGTGCTTCGGTAGTTACTAGTAGTTGATCGATGCTCGCAATGAGTATCGATCTAGACCTTTAATCGATGGAGGTGCATGCGCGCGAATTTTGAATACTGCTAATTACCGTACGATCCTTTCGGATCGTACAGCAGTTATTGAAAGAGAAAGAGGAGATGATTGAAGTAGTTAAGGTGGAGATGAGAAGGTTGTATAAGCAAAAGAAGGAATTAAGAAGAAATCAAAACTGTTTTGTGTGTGGAAATATAGGCCATAAGGCAAGGAGTTGTTATAAAAGAATTTTTAGAAATGTTCAGAGGGTGGATGAATTCAGTGAAGCTGGTGCTAATAGAGATGAGATAAGAGCAGATTCTGTGATTGAGTGCAAAGATGTAAAGAAAGAGGTATTTTCTCTATCTTGTTATGAGGAGAAAAGAGTGAAAGGGGAAGACCAATTAGATTATTTATATATAACCTATCCTGAGGTATTTTGTTAAGGGAACAAAGAAATTAGATATTTAACAGGTGAAAAGTGTAAGATTAGGACAAAACTGGTGATAAAGTCGTTAAGAAAGGTCAGAATGTGCCGTATTATTTGAGAGATAAGTTTAAAGTTTATTTGGAAGATTTTCTCCGAAGGAAAATTATTAGGAAATCGAACTCTGACTGAAGGAATCCTATAAGAGCACTTGAGAAGCCAAATGGGGATATAAGATTAGTAAGTAACTTGATGGCACTTAATGATTTAGTTGAGAAAGATTCGTATACATTGCCACTGATTAAAGATGTTATTAGAGCTACGCCGGGATCAAAAGTATTTACAGTAATTGATTTGAAAGAAGGATTTTACCATATTGAGATTGAAGAAAGCCATAAACACAAGACAGCATTTGAATTCGATGGGCGTGTCTACGAATGGAATAGTATGGTTATGGGGTTTAAGAATTCCCCTCACATAATGCAGAGAGCAATGAATAATGTTTTAGATAAGTTTAGAGGCAGAGGAGTTGAAGTGTACATGGATGATATAGTTGTTTATGCAAGGGATAGGATGTCACATGATAAATTATTGGAAAGTATTATAAAAAAGTTTAAAAAAACCGGACTGCGAATAAATCCTACGAAAATACAATATAAGCTGGGGGAAGTAAAACTTTTGGGAGTAACTATTAATGGTGTGGATCTAAAGCCAAACGAAATCAAGAAACAGGAGGCTTTGGAGTCCAGAATGTGTGAGTAAGCTGAGAAGATTCTTAGGTTTAACCGGATGGTTTAGAGATTTCATTCCGGAATACGCATATAGGAAAACAAGCTTGACAAGTGCTTTGAAAAAGGAGGTAAAATGGACTTGGACAGAAGACATGGAAAGAGCTTTTTTAGATATGAAGGATGCATTAAGAAATATGAGAAGTTTAAAAATACCAGATAAAAAGAAAAGTTTTAGATTACGGACTGATGCGTGTATCACTGGATTGGGCGCTATATTATTACAGGAAAATAGTGAAGGAAAGTGGGTGCCTGTGCAATGGGCGTCGAGAACTCTTACGCCTACGGAAAAGAGATATACAATATCTAAGAAAGAGATGTATGCGGTATTTTACGGTATAAAGAAGTTCGAAAGTGATTTGAGAGGAAGAAAAATCCATTTGATGACCGATCACAAAGCTCTAATTAAAATGAGAAGGAAACCATATTTTAATAATAATCGAATCAACAGATGGGTGGAAAAGATACAAGAGTTTGATTTTACCATCGAATATGTAAAGGGTGAAATTATGTGTGATGCAGATGCGTTAAGTAGACAATATGAAACTGAAACTGATACAGAACAAGTACGAAGAGAAAAGGATACAGAAGAGAAAAAAAAAGAATTAGTAGGCAAGCAAATGCAAGGGAAAATTAATAAGCATACACTAGATATTGACGGGAAGAAATATTGGGAGTTTTCAACAGGAGAAAGGAAAGAAATACTGAATAAAGATAAGCGAGAAACTACTAATTATAGTAGAACTTTGATTACAAAGTTCAGGAAGAATTAAATCACCGAGGTGTAAAAGGAACATATTATAACCTTAAACAGATATGGTATTGGCCAGGTATGAAAAACCAAATTTCTAGAGTGATCAAAGACTGTAACGTGTGTAGCATCAATAACAGAAAAACTTCAGGAGGATTTGACTTTGTAGCTACAAGGAGAAAATTGGAAAAAGTAGCATTAGACATTATGGAGATTGACGGGGAAAAAAGATACGTTCTTCTAGGTATGGATTACTATACGCGTAAAATGTGGGGTACTGTGCTAGAATCAAAAGAAAGTGATGAGATAATTAAGGCTATTGAAGGATGGATTTAAGTCGATGGTTTTCCTGATGAGTTTATTACAGACAACGGTAATGAGTTTTGCAACGAGAAGTTTAAGGTGTGGTGTTCTAACAATGAAATAAATCATAGAAAGGTAGGAATAGAAGCTCATAGAAGTAATGGGAGAATAGAACGAGGCATTAGGACTATTAGAGAGGCAATGATTAAACAAAAAGATGGTCAAGCGAGAGAAAAATTGTATATGGTGATTCATGGACATAATAAGACGTATCATAGTGGGATTAAATGTGCACCAGAAGAAGCGTGGAAAGAAGATTCTGAAGTTGTGTTAGTAGAAAATAGTGAAGTAGGAGAATATGCATCAAACTTTAAAAGACATACTAGAGAAGAATTTAAGGTGGGTCAGGTTGTTAGAGTATCAAAGAGAGAAAACCTGGGTAATAAAGGAAAAGAAGAGAAAGGTAGATTTTTAAAATTAGGTGTAATATTTGCTATGTGTGAAAATGATTCATATGTAATTAAAACAGAGGACAATAAATAAGTTAAGAAGAGACATTACGATTTAAAAGGTATCAATAGAAATAGTTTAAGTGTTGATGAGACTAACCGTCTGGAGTAGGGGATGTGGGGTTTATAACCCTTAATAAATAAATGGTTAACATTAGGGCTCAATAGTAATTTAAAGGATTAAGATGTTTGTAAGGACTTGTAAGATAACTTATTTAAATTCATAAAGTTTAACATAAAGAGTTTTTTGTACCGTAATGGAAATAAGTTAACCATAAAAATCAGCTATTTTAAATGTGAAAGTAATTAAATATTAGAATAGTTTTATAAAATAAAAAGACAGTAAAATGTAGTTTAAATAGTCTTCAATATCAACAATTGAGAAATACATTGTACCTCTATTTTTACTTGTAATTCGAGATAAATAAACAAAAGAATTATGAATGTATTAGAGGTGTTAAAACTATAAGACATTAGGCAAAATATTTCCTGTATCATTTGATAAAATAAAAAACGTAAGGTGTTGAAAGGCTGCTCCCTTAAAGTTGGTAAAAAAATATAATCTTATATGTAATCTATAACCTAAAGTTTTTACTAATGATGATTGTAGGATATCTGATATAAAGATATAATGTTTTAGTATTTTTCTTATCTCAGTCTGAAACATATATTAAATCAACATAAAAGGAAATTATTATTGTCGATACCTTCTCTTCCATTATTCTTTGAATATTTATAATTTTCATATTTTTTACCCATGCAATGTGACGATGAAACTTAAATAAACAATTTATTGACAATTATAAATAAATTCTGTTTAATCCCAACAGAGATACTTTTTTAATAACTTCTTCCTTGTAAATATATAATACTTTAACCTGATAAATTACAAAAAACTTTGGAAAAATAATGTTGAGAAATATGATTAATGAATATATCCCACACAAATTTTTGATGTTTTAACATAAAGTGATACAATTTTTGTTTTACATTAAAGAGTTTAATTTAAGGTTTTTAACAAATCATTACACTTTAAAGAATCCTTAAGTTTCAATTAATAGTATTTAATGATATTAGAATCATAAGTGTTAAATTATAATTCATAAAAAGATTTAACGACTTTAATACAACAATTATTTCAGATATATCACAATAGAGACGTACATAATTTGTAATTAAAGTAGAACATGAATGAAGAGCTTACGTATGTCTACAAAGAAGAAATTAACTTTTACTATTTTTAGAAAATACGGTTGTTTAAAGACTTTATATTTTAAGTCAGGTGTAAGTTTAAACGCAAAAATATAAACACAAGTATTAGAAAAATTGACCTGAGGATAGAAGTTTTATAGTTTGAAAATAAATAAAAAACTACCTCACATTTATCTTAATCTGAAATTAAAAACAAATTAAACAAAAGAAAGAGTTTTTTTAGTATACTTCTATATATTTTTTATTCTGGATTGTTTTTTATCTAATGTGAATTTGAAAACATATATAGCAACAAATTAACTTTGTAATGCTAAATATGTTAAAATTATTTATGTATAGTTAATCAAAAAATTATTTTAATCTGATAGCTAAAAGTGAATCCCTCCACAGATAAAAATTGATTTCTATATAAAAACTATACACATAATTACTACTCAAACAATCTGATTAATTACGGCCATATCTACAGAAAATCACCGGATCCCGTCGGATCTCCGAAGTTAAGACTGTGTGAGCCTTGTGAGTACTAAGATGGGAGACCGCTTGGAAAACCAGGGTGCCGTAATTTTTGACAAAATATGAAGTATTTTTGTTGTTAACAACAAAAGCTACTTTGTTCATGAAAGTCATAGTAGCGAGTTAGAGTTAGAATAGACAAAATAATTTAGTCTTCTTATGATACTAAATATAACTAACCTGATTTTTAATATGCTAGAATAAAGAGTTTAGGATTGTTGGAGCAGGAGTTACTTCACTTGAATAATTAAGAGCCGTTGAAGTAAGGAAAAAGCATAAGTATAACTTATTTGCTGATGACTATTCAATACTTTGAAATTATAAATCTGTAAAACTTCATGAATAATGACTTGAGATGGATGGTAAATATTTGCTGTAAACAATACAATATGGAGTCAAAATTTGACTGCGTAATTGAAGCATATGTTGTATAAAATGACTTTAAGAAGTTAAACAAGGAATAGTTGTAGAAACCCTGTGTATCATGAGCACTTTTGAAAATACATAGGAGACTATTTTCATACGAGCATTGATGCATTAAAGTCAAATTCCAGCAATATAAAGTAAGTATCAATAACAACAATTTACTCCGCTAAATAAATTTAATCTATTAAAAAAAATTTTAAAATATTAGTTTAGTTTACTATAAATTAAAAACGTTATTTTAAAGTTAAACATTTAATGTTATTATTCTATATCTACTATAAATAAAAATTATTTTATAAAACCACTTTAGTGTTAAACTTTGTCAACAGAAAATGAATCAAAGGAAATTAAGGGATTGTGCGAATTGAATAGAACATAGCAGCATTGCACGACTCCATACCACCATCAATCAAATGGAAAGGCGGAAAGGTTTGATAGGACCATTGTAGAAGGTATAAAAAAAACAAATTAATGATAAATCGTTGAAATTAAAAGTAGTGCAAGTTCCTAAAATTTATAATCAGGTGTAACATACAAAAACAGGATTATCGCCTACAGAAGCTTTACAACAAAAAAACTGGGATAAGATTCGGCGTAAGCAATTTTGTGATCGAATTAAAAGAAATGTTTACCATTTATTTACTAAGAACTATAAACCCAATAAGAAATGAAAATGATACTAGTGTTGATAAAAGAATAAAATTTAAAGAAAAAGATGAGATAATTATTAAGGAAGAAATTCATAAGTTTAAAGGTAAACCTATATTTAAAGAAATAGATGCCGTGAGATAAGTTCTAGGAAATGATATTTACATTATCAAAACAGCTAAAAATAAACTGATTAAAAGACATGTAGCACAGCTGGGATTCGGAATTCCAAGCATCAAATCTAGAGGGGAGGATGTTGAGTAAGATATTTTTAAATTTTAAATAAATAACCCTTAACTTACAATATCTTGTATTATAGTAGCAATTCCAATTTGGGAATTTGTAAGAAAACATTTTGTCACAAGGAGATTCTCCTTGTGTTCTACGAATACCATGTGTTCCGGAGCATTGAGACCTGTTCCTTAATATTCTTTTTGTACTAAAATTATATAATTATAAAAAAGGGAATTATTTTACCCTTATGAAGAAAATAAATATTTTTAGTTATAAAACTCCTAACAGCTTGGATAATAGCAAGCATTAAACATTTGAAAAGAATTCATTTGGCGAAATTCATTACCAGACAATTAGTAAGTCTTTTTTAAATTTTAAATAAAAGATTTTAAAGTGATATAAAATGCAAAAAACTTGAAATTGATGAATAATTTGAAAAAAATAATAGTGAAATTGTCTTATACTCGTTTCTTCTAAAGAGAATGTCTTGTTAATATCATAAATCGAACATTGAATAATAAATCTTTATATATTTTTTTGTTTTAAATAAAATTAAAGTCTTAAATGAAACTATAAAAAAGATTGTAAAAAAGCCTAAAGAAGAACAAACAGATCAACAGAATTTTTTTAATGTGGAACATAGAAAAAAAAATTTAAATTAAATTAAACCCTTCTAAAATAAATTAATTTTAATTGTGTGTTTAAAACATAGACAGAAAAAAAAGATAAATTTTGGTACAATTTTTTGTTAAATAAGACTTTTCTAGAGTAGACAAATAATGATTTTCAAGCTGAAATAACCAATAAATAACCATTAATGTTAAAAAAAATTTGTACTTTTAAGATATATATTATTATTGGTTGGTGTTATGAGCATAAGAGGCTCAAATGAGGTGATCTTGGTTCCGCGTGGTTAGAAAAGTTATTTTCGTGGGAGGTTATGGTAAGCTGTTGTAGCCCATAGCATTTAACAGGTATGATGAAGCGATAATAAAATAAATAAAATAAAATAACTTTAATTGCAGACAAAACAAGAAAAATATCAAGAAAACACAGCAAGAAAAGGGTAGATTACATCTCAGCATACTTAAAAGTTTAGCTTATAGAAAATGATCAAGCGATTCTAGATGTTCTGTGTTTAAATTACATGTTCTTTTAATCTTGCCTCCTAAAAGCCATTGTTTTAAACTACGCTGGAGCTGATGCTTTTCACTTAAATGATTTATTTTCTTAAATTATTAAAGATTTTATTATTATTATTATATTCGTATGCTTTATCTTTTTCAACAGCGCTTGCACAATGTAAATACTAAAGTAAATACAGTTGTATATTTTTATAAATAAGTCTATCTATTCTATAAATTTTAATACAAATGATATCTTCAAAGGTATTTAGACAATTCTTGTAGATTAATGTTTTTTTGTCTATTTAATATTGTTCTAGATGTTCAACTGTTGTAGTAATGTGTCATTGCATATCTTTGTATTTGTTCTTACAATTTATATTGTATTAGTGTATCTCAAGGCAAAATACGTCTCAATTGCATTTATATAAAAATTTTTAATAAGAAAAATAACAAGGATCTACCTTCTTTTTTAGTTTATAGTCTGTGTTCCTGCTTTAATTAGATTATTAAGCTTTTTGTTTTCTAATAATTTCTTTTTTTTTTGATATTTCAATTGTATTCTAAAACTATTTTTTAGTTTGTCTTAAAAAGAAAAAATGCAAATTAAACATAGTTTATAAAAAAATATCATTACCTATTCTATTGTATAAACCACATTTATTTCAAACTAGTCTAAATCAAATAAAAACAGTCAAGATAAAACAAACAAAGCATAAGAGAAAATAAAATATAGTTTTGAAAACTTCCTTCCGCTTTTTTATTTGTGTCATTTAAGAGTTTTTTTTTTTCAAGTTAAAAAATTTCCTAATTAAAATAATAAAAACCGAGGTTACAAATGCTATTTTGCTTTTTCTTTTGTTGAATGTCATAAAGAAACAAGCCAATGTATAAAATATAGTAGCCCAGAAAAACCTCGTAGAAAGTTTATTTCCTTATTGATTTTAAATTCTCATTAATGAATAATAGAAATTTACTTATTTATTAAAAAATTGATAAAAGTTGTATTGTAACGAAGTCAGATGAATTTCTACAAAATAAACACAATCTTAAACTGATTTTTTGAAGAACAGATGTTGAAAAAATTTAGAATCTTGAAATAGATTTATTAAATTTTATTTAAGCTAAAAATATACTTTTTATTACAAAAAACCCCAAAATATCACGAACTAACAATAAATGACAAGAAATATTACACCTTTTAGTGCTTGTGAATTTCAAATTTAAAGTTTTTAATTATGCTATTTGTATCTTATGCAAATTAGGAATTATTTCTAAGGTTTTAATCTTATTTTAGAAAAATTAATACAAATATAAAAGCATCTTTATTTGGTAACTTCATGTTTTTACTCCTGAACATAGCAAAAGTTTTTTCTACTTCTCAAGATTTTGGAAAAGATAATGCTAACAAAAGATCTACTGAAGCCGAAATAGCTGCTTATTTAGAAAATACACCTGAAACTATTCCTTATGATCCAGTTAATGTGATTCAACCCGAATTATTTGGAAATTTTGTTGATAACAGGAATGTTAAAATGGAAACTTTACAAAATACATATTATCTGTCAGACAAAGCACAATCTTTGAATAAAGTCACCTCTGGTTCTACTTTTACAAAAGAAAATGAAACTATTTCTGGTATTCCATTCTATGTAATCCAGGAATACAGTGTCCCTAGTATAGATTCAGATTATCATCAGAAATCTAGTTTACAGTATCACGAAGAGTCTATTCAGCCCTCTGTAAGACACAAGAATAATACAGGATTATCATTTAATAACGTTCAAAAAAATGTAAAAAAGATTAAAAAATCTAAGAATATATACTATCCCCTTCTTGAAGATGTTGCTTCTATTCAAAACAATGATAATATGGTATTAGATACATCAGGTCATATACCGATGCCAGGAATAGAACATAATAATGCTTTTATGCTAACTCAACCTTTTTTAACTCATAATCCAGTAGAATACGAACCAGTAAACAATTTTAATCCTTCATGTAGAGATCAAATAGCACAACATTCTACTTTTAGTGAAAGCTATTCTCCTGCTGCAATAGATGTCGTAAATAGCAATGACATTACTTCATTGGATACATCAGTCTCCACAGCTATGTCAGGAATTGAACATAATAGTGCTTTTATGCCAACTCAACCTTTATCGACTCATAATCCTGAACAATACTTACCTGCTAACAATTTTAAACCTTCAAGTAGATATCAAATAGCACAACATTCTACTTATGATTAAAAAAATTCGTTTATTGCAAATGCTAATACCATTTCTCATAGAAATGTAACATTTTTATCTAAAGAAGCTGGACCTTCTTCTGCATTTGGATCTCAATACAATACTAGTTTATTTTCATATGAGCCTCTATCTATTCATAATCCTATGCACAATTTGGTAGCACATAATCATTTTGATAGATCTGATTATCAAATAGTCGAACCACCATCTGATACAATTTTTATCAATGATAACATCGATAAACGAGATGAACAAAGAAATTTAACTAAGGTCTCTAGCTTTGAAAAATTTAAACACTATATTTGCAAAATAGAAAGATACCTAAAATTAGATGAACAACCTTAGATTGGTGAGCTTGACAAAGGTCCAGAAAAATTTTATTTTTCACAGTATTTTAAAGAACCTCAAGCACTTTCTTTTTTTAAAATGAAAAATAAAATAAATGAAGGGATTATAGAAGTTTATAATCTCATAAAGGATTCGGATTTGAGACACCGAAGCGAGTAGACGTGTCACGCGCGAGTTAGAACGCGAGTGTAAACAAATCGTGATTATAGTGAATGGTTCAAG
>NW_015149174.1:11425-34556 GCF_001465965.1 Polistes dominula | reverse complement strand
AAAAAAAAAAAAAAAAATAATCTCATAAAAAAGTTTTCAGATGAAACTTTTAATAAACCGAGTAGTGTATCTTTTCTTCAACTTTCATCAAATTATGCAGAATGTGAAAAAATACTTGAAGGAACAGACACAAATACGTTAAAAGAAAGATTTTATGAAAACGTACTAAAAAAAATAGTTAAATTTGTGGTACGTTCACCTCAAAAAATAATTTCATATGATTCTGCCACTTTGGAAATTTTGTTGTTAGCAAAAGAAATACAAAAAAAATGACAAATTTAAAGGATTGTCTATGCTTTACACCCGATTAAAAATAAAAAAAGCCTACAAGACTTCTTATCTTACACTTTATCACTTAATTCAGGTAATGTCTAAGATATTAAACGAAAATATTATAGAGAACAATTACATCATTGCCATATGTTATGATTGTATTCTATCTTTTCAGTCACATAAGGGATCTAAATCCCCAAAATTTGAGATAAATGAATTAGAAGCTTCTGCATCTGATGAGGCTTGGATAGCTTATAACGCTTATGACATAATAGACGTCAAAAAAAGACAGCACCTGACCAGACAAATTATAAGCAGTAATATGAACCAAAAAAATTCGTGGGAAGAAAAGCCTATTTTACTTAAGCATGTAATTGTTTCTCTTACTATTTATATGTCAAATAAAATCTTTGATGAATCTGTAGTTCATAACGCTACCTCAAAGGCAGAGTATGACAAGATTTTAAAAAATTTTAGTCAAAAAGTTTTTAAAGTTTCTTCAAGAAAAGCAAATATATTGTTTATTACATGTAAAGCTTTAAATCGGTGCATAAAGAATGATGACTTTTCTTTGTTAGATAATTTATAAAGAATATAATAAAAGGTTTTTATTTGGAGAAAATTTTTCATTTTTACTTGTTAGTGACAAACTTAGATTTAGAATGCTTTACATCTACATTACAGCATAAGCCTCCATATTTATCCTCTATATCTAACAAAGCCGTTCCTCCTTCATTCTGACCTCTTCTATAATCGAGGGAGATGCTTTCGAGAGTCTTTTTTAGAACCCTGACTGTATATAATCAGTCGAGGTTGATATGCCAAGCACTCTAACATATGTTTTATGAAAGATAGTCACCAGTCCATCCCATGTCATAATATAAGAAATAATTTTTGTTTTAGCTTTGTATATAAGACCCAATTCGTTAGCTAAAAGATCATATTTTCTCATCTTTTCACTCTCCACAGACTGTAAATTTTCCTGACTTGTAATACCGACCTCGATTAAGGTTATTTCTTTTTTTATTTTGTCGTATACAAATATGTCATGCTTGTTATGCTGGATTTTTACATCTGTGGAAATTTTAGTGTCTACTCTAATTTCTATCTTATCATTGCTAAGTACCTCCTGCACAGAATGATTTTGAAGCTTTTTTGATGCTTTGAGATTGTACGCCTGACAAAGTTGTAAGTGTATGCTTCGAGCAACTTCATTATAACGCCTAGTGTAGTCAAAGCTAAGCATTCTATCACATCTAGTTGCAAGATGATCAACAGTTCTTCTCTTTTCTTTACAATGTGGAAATTTAGTTTTTTCGCCAAGAAAAGTATTCTTATCTTGAAGAAAACATTACAATCCATCAGTTTTAGCATTATTATTTCTTCTAGATAAGGTTGACGACTCTTGCATAGAAAAACTTGGATTAAATTTCATATTATACAACTTTTGATGATTTTGCTTCAGTTTGATATTGTCGTATAATGAATTCTTTTGTTCTTCTAATAAACTATAATAAAAATCTTTTATTGGGTATAGGTACTTTTTAAAATTATTTTTTGCTACTTGAATCACAAACACCAGAGCTTACCACTGTTTCAGCTATTAAATTCACCTCGTCAAAATCTTTCAAGTCTACATCCTGTCTTCTGAAGTCCATGGATATGCTTTCCATTGTTTTCTTAAGAGATACATACTGAATGTATGCTTCCAGATTGAAAGGAATATTAAGAGCTTCTTTATATTTTCTGTGGTATTTTGTAACGATACCATCCCAGGTCAAAACAAATGGAATTATTTTTGTTTGAAAGCTATATATTTGAGTCAATTTATTAGCTAGTATGTCATATTTTCTAAGTTTCTCAGATTCAACCTATTGTAAACGATCCTGAGAAGTTACACCTATTTCTACAATTAAAATTTCCTTTTTTATTCTTGTCAATAACCAGTATATCTGGTTTATTGCACTTAACTGTTATATCAGTTCTAATTGTAGTGTCAACTCTGATTTCTGTTTGTCCGTTTGAAACGACTTGTTGGACAGAGTGACCTCGGAGTCTCTTAGCTGCTTTTATGTTGTATTTCTTGCACAAAAGGAGGTGTAGACATTTGACTATTTCGTTGTGTCTTCTCATATAGTCATGGTCTAGCATCTGTTCGCATCTGGTAGCTAGATGGTCAACGGTTTTCCTACTTGCTTTATAATGGGGGCATATTTGTTTGTCCGAATTGAACATATTTCTATCTTGGACGTAACACATTATACCCTCACTTTTTGCCTGTACGTTACCTCTGCTTAGCCATATTGATGAATCTAAGATGGATACCATTTGATTCTCTTCTGCCTTATATAATATTTTATGGACTGGTTTCGCATTAATTTTATTATATAAGTTTTTCCTTTGGGAGTCATATAAGTCTTTTAAAGTATTATTATTAGATAAGTTATACTTTACTCTTAGATACTCTCCTATAAGGAAAAAATGAGAATTTTGGCGTTTATGGACTTTTAGGATTGCAGCTCTTCTTGTATACAACTCTTTCGTTAATTCAAAGTTTTCTCTTAGTTTGAGAAGCATACTTTCACTTTTAAACTCCAGGCTACACAATCCTCTACCTAATTCTTTTCTACTCAGATATAATTTTTCCTTGCATGCTGGTTGCAGATGAATTCCATTTTTTATAAGGATAAGTCTTATTTGTGCGTCAATGCCTTCAAATACCTCAGGTTCTATATTCAAAATTCCTATATAGTAATTTATAAGGGAAATTACATACTCATTTATTGATAGGAATAGGTTTTTTCCGTTTAGATTTGTTTTACACAGCTTGTCCACCCTAGAAAAAATCTTCTGTTTAATCTTGTCAATAGTTTCTTCTGAAGGTTTACTGTTACTATATTCTGTTACACCAAGATATTTATAGAAATTTCTATTGTCAATAAAGTTTGCTTCTAGTTCTAATGCTCTACAATTAGTTGCAGACTTTTCCTTATTTTTCTCTAGACCTACTAATTCAAAGAACTTCATAACCTCTGTCATCAATCTTTTTAATATTTCCTTATCCTTAGAAATAAGCTTGATATCATCTATAAAGAGTAGATGGTTGGTCATGTAAGATTTGTCTTTTTCAATTTCTACATTTACCATTGGATAAATGCTATTCAGTTTCTTACTCAAAGGATCCATACAAATTACGAATAGAAGGGGGGACAAGCTATCACCTTGTAAGATTCCTTTAGAGATTTTATTTGTAAATAGTTTTTTATTGTCCATCAAGACATCAATGCTCCATTTAGAGGTAATATTTTTTACAAAATTGAGAATCCATATAGGAAAATTAAGATTCTTTAAGCATTCTAGCAAGTAGTCATGTTCGATTGAGTCAAAAGCTTTCTTAACATCAATCCAACAAGATTTAAGTTTGTTATCATGCTCCATATTTAAAGATATATTTAGCATGGCTTGTTCTTTAGCTCCTTGTATGCTTCTGATAGTTCCTAGCTGATTTTCACTAATTATGTTTCTATCTTTCATTTCTAGTTGTATTATTTTAGTGACACATTTTGTAATTAATTTATATATGTTGGACATGCAAGTTATTGGTCTAAAGTCTGACCCTTTATGACATTCTTCTTTCGGAATAAGATATGTTAATCCCTTATACAACCATTCTTCTTCTTTAAATCCATCTAAACATTGCTTCTTAATAAGATTATACATGATTTCATGAATTGATGTCAGTTTCTTCACAAAGAAGTTATAAATTCCATCCGGTCCAGCAGCCTTCCAATTTGGTAATCTTGAAACTATTTCTAAGAATTCAGAGTAGCTAAGGAATCTTTTATCGTTTTTATTGACCAATGAGACCACTTCATTTACATATTCTGAGTATACTTTAGGCTCTTTGGTCTTAGTGTCCTTTTTCCACATTGAACTCCAGAAATTCTTTATGTCCTCAACATTAACATTATGATGATTTATCTTAATACTTTCTAATTCTCTGTAGAACTTACCACGATACAACTCAAACTTCCTATTTTCTAGTCTAAACCGGGATCTTTTCTCATAACATTCTAATTTCTTCTGATAGATAAGAATCTTATCATTGAGGAAAGACTTTACTTCTACGGGATCAAGTTTCCTACAAAGTAATTTATTTTGTGATTTCATGAGTCTTCTTATAATAAACTATAAAAAATAAAGTTATTTTATTATCAATAAAAAATGAAATTGTTTACAATGAAGTCATAAAATCTTTGTTATGCATTAGTTTTTACATAATTGGTGAAACCTGGGGTATGAGAGGTTTGGGAGAAGGAAAACTAAGGGGTTTTTTAATATATGTTAGGAGAAAAAAAGTGAAAAAAGCTGTTAAAACAGTAAAAAATAAAATTGATGCTAGAAATTCATCGATAGCACTCAATAAAACAACGCATTAATAACATTTTCTAAACAAATTAGAGCATCGTACATATTTTTTTGTAAATTATTAATAACTAATATTAAATTATGATAGTACATATATTGACTTATTAGCGTTGAAAAGGCAAATAATTGATAGATAAATCCTTTTTAAATTGTTTATATAAATTATAATTGCATACCTACTGTTGACGATCCCGTTCACCTCTAAAGAATATCTTAAAATACTTTTTAAGACATAAATATATTTATTCACATGTTTTATAAACAAAGAAACTTCCTCCACTCAACTATAGGTAAAATTTTTTAGATTACCTTTTTTAATTATCATATTCAAAAGGATTTCACCTTAATTTTTTTCCCCCTCTTTTGGGTTACTAAAAAATCAGTAAAAATAAGAAATTCCAGGTATTGCGTTTAATATTAGTGTTTTGATTTTTAATTATTAGATATGTTTTAAGAGCAAATTTGAGTTATTATGTTGAAATAGAAAGCTTTTTTAAGCATTTCAAGTTTTTACAGAGTTTTGTTATTAGGGATAAAGATAACATGATCACAGAAATTTTAGTGTACTAAGCTAAAAAATAACTAAAGATACTTCTCTATTTCTAATTTAAGTAGTATATCTCTGATACTAATAAATTATAATTTTTCACCCCCTCATTTTATCGAATAAACACCTTGGAGCAACATCAAATATTGGGTTAACATATGCATTGTCTGTTCTCAAGAAGTATCGAAATTATCCAATTTAGAAGCGGTGATGCCTTTAATAGAGACTTGAAGATTTTGAGTAGAATGATCGACGTCTAATCTATATAAAAGGATGGGTTTTAAGATTAAAAAATGTTACGTTTTATTCTTTTCGATTTACTTTATGCGCCTTATGATGGAGGTTTGAACTTTTAAAATATGTAAGGTTTGAAAGACAACGATATTTGAAACTGAATTGTTTCAATAATTATATGGTATTCTTATACCATGATTTGTATTTTTCCTCCACTTATGACTAATGCATGCGTGAAGGTGTCTGATTGGCTGTTTTCCCCTCCCAAAATTATATAACAAAATATCTTTCCGAGGGGATGGAAGATATAAAAGATTTTAATAAAAATCTTCTAGATACGTTCTCAGGCGGAGGATAATACCACAAATTGTTTATCGGATTATATTTGTGCTATTTTAAGTAGTTTATTGATCTTGCATAGGGGTTAAATAATAAATTAATATTTATAAAATTTAACCATACGACAATAATTATTTGGATGCAGAATCACTTCTGAATCTCTATTTTCTAAAACTGTTAGAGAGATTATGTTTTATCTTTCCAATTATTGTTAAATTTACTTATCTCTTTTACAAGTTCTGGGTTAAGTAAACGCTTTTTCACTGTATTTAATAAATATTGTTTACTGTTACAGTTATTTACACAAAAATTTCAATTGTACTTTTAACCAAACTTTAGTCTATGATACAAGAGATATGTATTTTACTGTATTAAGACGCATCACTCTACTCCAACTTCTTCTTAGTAAGATTTGGATGTAGTGAATCTATCAATTGTATTGAGAAGTACTACATTCCAGATTTTTAGCTTTTTGCATGTATAAAAAGAAATTATTAATATCAGGCTGTCTGATTTTTATATTGACATTATAAATGCTCTGTTTTAATTAAAGAAAAATAAAAAATATTGAAAGTTTAAATAAGAGTATCGCGGATTACCATAAACTCAATTACACTAGTGTTAAATTGAGTGAGTGAGTCATTTTAGACTTTTTAATTTTTAAGATTCTTTTGCGAGATGGTCAAACTTTTATCCTATATGTAGATAAAGTGATGATGACAAAAATCTAAAGGAGAATTTTTTCAGAACATAAGATCTAAGATTTGCTCATATAAGTATTTTAAAGATATTTAGATGAGATATTAATGACAGTTCTTGAAACCAGGTTGTCTAGTTTGTTGATTGAAGAAAAAATCTCAAAATTTTAACTGAGAATACCGCGGATCATTACAAACTAATGCCTTATAACATTAATGTATGTTTTAAGACATTTAAATTTTTAGGGTTTTTTTGAGAAAATGTTGAAACATTTTTTCTATACATAGATAAAATATCTAGACAAAAATAAAAAATTGTAGAAAGTATTTATAGAGGTAAATTATCTATAAGTAATATAGAAAAGTAGTTAATTTGAATGAATTAGACTATCTTACGTCTAGAATTCAATCTATTAAGACCATATTGTTTAATTTTTGTATTGAAGAAAAAACTAATGCAAATTTTAACTGAGGACACGGCGGATCAACATAAACTCGATTAATATAGTTTTTTGATGCATTCCACGCACTTTTTGGGTACTCAAATTTTTATGATTTTTTGAGAAAATGCTGAAATGCTCATTCTAGACATAGGTAAAAAATCTAGACAAAAATAAAAAAAATGGGAAAGTGCATTTATGGTAAATGGCATTTAAATCATACAGAAGGTAATATTAAAGATATTTAGACTATTTTGAGATACTAAACACACTTATTGAGATCAGATTGTCTAGTTTGTTTATTGAGAAAAAAGTTATTTCAAATCTCTAACTGAGAGTACCGCGGAACAATACAAACTAAGTTAATCGTGTGTATTAACGTATTATTTGTACTTTTTGGACATCTAAATTTTTACGATTTTTTGAGAAATTGTCAAACTTTTATTCTATACATAGATAAAATATCTTGAAAAAATGGAAGAATTGGAAAGTGTATTTATACTAGCAGGTAATCCAAAAATAACAGAGGAAAGACATTATTCAAGATAAAATAGACTATTTTGGGCTTACGAAGAGTTTAGCAAGACCAGAATGTCTAGTTTGTTGATTGAAGTATAAAAATACCTGAGAAGAATAAATAAAGAGCATTGTGAATTACCATAAACTCAATCAATCTATCATTTAATTGCACGAATAGTCTTTCTAGACATTTCAAATTTTAAGGTTTTTTGAGAAAATGTTGAAATATTTATCCTATACATAGATAAAATATCTAGAGAAAAAATGAGAAAAATCCAAAAATAAAGTCATCTAGCTATAAGATTAAGAAATCATATGTATAAGGAAGTTTTGAAGTTGATAAAAAGACTTTTAAATAAATTGAAGGTACTTCTTGAGAGCAGATTGTAGAATTCCTGTATTAACTGTATAAGTGGTTTACCCTGATTGAAGAAAAATCTTAAACTCTTCAAACTTAATTGAGAGTTTCAGGGATCTAAAAACAATTAATTAACCTAGTATTTTATAACACCAATTGCAATTTGTTAATATTTAGATTTTTTAAGAACAAGGTCAATCATTTATCCTTTATATAGATAAAATTTCTAATGGAAAAATCTAAAAGTGTAGTTACTCAGATAAGAGATCTTAAAATCGTACAGAGAATCAATATTAAAGAATTTAAGACTATTCTGTGTTTCAACGGAATTTTTTAGATCATGGTTTCTAACTTGTGTAGTTAAGACAAAACTAATGTCAAAAGAATAACTAAAGGAATCACTGATCATCATAAACTCTAGTGTTCTAGCTTTTGTTATATTATTTATACTTTTTTGACATTTAAAATTTTAAGATTTTTTGAGAAAACGTGTAAACTTCTATCCTATAGATAGATAAAATATCTTGAAAAAAAATCTTAAAGTGTGATTAGCCTGCTATTAGATCTAGAAATCACCAGCAGAGTTAATCATAGAGGAATATTTACAGTTCAGAGATACAAATCAAACTCATTAAATTATTGTTGTAATCTCCCTCCAAATAGAAATGTTTCAGGATATTAAAAGGTTATTCATGGTGAGTACTTTCTATTGAGAAGGGAAAGTAATCATTTCTATCTTAAATAATTTTTACGTTTATATATTTTTGGTTTTAAAAATGAACAAATCATATAGTATGACGGATAATCATAACTGACAATCCACTTAACAAATGAAAAACTAAATAAATCAATTCTTTCTTTAAGAACCATTTAATCGTGTATTAGGTAATCAAGGATACCACAATCAATCATATTTTCTTATTTGTGTATTCTAGAAAAATAATCTTAAAAAGTCGTTAGAGAGTATTAAGGATCACTATAAATACAATTAATTTAGAGTTAAGATTCATAAGATAATCTTTTTAGAGATTTAAATTTTTATGATTTTTTGGAGACAAGGTTTAAATTATTCTATGTATAGATAAAAAATCAAGAGAGAAAATGGAAAAATTTAAAAGTGTAGTAATAATCATTTATTGAAGTTTACAATCATAAATATTATTGTGATGTGTATTTTATTATGCTCTAAATTCAATATCCATACTTGAGAGATGATTTCAAGAATAGACCTATCAGGTACCTAAATAAGGAGGTAGTAGAATTGAGGACATGAAAAGTTTATATCATTGAGCAAAATGTTATAGCATAATACATTATACTGTGTTTGAATAAGAAAAGTATTTACTAACCACAGTAAATTATTTTAATTATGGTTTCTTACTTTATGAATGATCGTCTTGATCTTCAGTAAAAAATATTAACGAGAAGAAATTAATTTATTATAAAGATAAGGAAATAGTAAAATTTATCTAAAGATGTTTTAATTTAATTAAATTTATTTATACGTAAGAAACGTGATTTCAACATTTAGTTAATAGATTTCTTGATAATAAGCATATAAAGAGAAAATTTTAAGAGGAATAAATCTCGCTTGTCAAATATTTATATATGTTCAGAGAATTATAAGAAGATAGATGTGATACATTTATAGTTTAGAGGATTTTTATTTATCACACAACTCTATGTTTTGTACTAAAAGATCTAAATTCAGTTAAAGGAAAAATGAAAGCAATCTTCAATGTATTGATGTGATGTAGTATTTGTAGACAAAACTTAATAAACAGTTTAAATTTAAACATGCTCAAGATTTTTACATCTTCAAAAGATACAATTATATTATATTAGTTTGAGAATAAGTGATACCACTATGAATGAAAAATAAAAAATGTTGAATATAATGTCTACAAGTTTAAAATCAATCGAATGAGGGTTTATTTAGAATTAAAAGAAGAGAAAAAAGATTTATTTGTTAATATGTAATCTTAATATTGTATGTTAATATCTGAAGAACTAATTTATAATTTCTATAATCTTATACATTGAACACTACTGACAGTTTTAGACAAAAAAAATATATTAAGATTTTATAAAGTTGTCGACAACAAATAATACATTAATAGAAGTTTTTTAGAGAAAAAATTTTAATAATTTATAATTCAATCTGGAATCTCTTTAATGGTTTATTAAACATATCTATGAAGTATTATGCTCTATTATACAAAAAATAAAAAATGGAATATTTCAACTCTTCTTAAACTCAAAATCAGTGTTCTTAAGTTTTTATTTTCTTCACTAGGATTTTTTATTTTTTATCATATGCTGTACACAAAAATATAATACTCATTTAATTAAAATACATGATCGATTGTAACCCTGATATTCTTATATTTATTTTTTACAAGCCCTATGTTTTTAGCTCCATGAAGTCAGATTTAAGGACTGAGATTCATATTAACTCTGCTTTCTAAATATACAGATCAATAGCCGTAGATAATGACTGAATAAATAAGAAAGATTTTTTTATGAGGCCCTTACATACATATTAATATAATCCAAAGGTATTAACTTTAAAGTTTAATATATTTACCAATGATTGTTAATTACTTTATATTCATTATATGATGTACGTTGGGAATCATCTTTTAAAATTTAGAAAAGAGAGTTGACAATTAATATCCTTGTAAGTCAAGTAGCAAGACTTATATAAGGGCTTTTGTCATTTAAGACATTTTTTTTTTGACTTCTATAAATAGATATTTTAAATTAAATTATACATATTAAACCATTTTTTGCGAAAAGTTCAAAATTACTAGAATAAGAACATTCTTTGGTTGTCAGATAGCTTCAAATAAAATAAGTAAGAGCATTTAAAAGATGAAATGTTTTTAGTCAAGTTAAAGATTGTTTGATAATTGTCAAAGAAACTTTTTTACAAGGTATATGCATGGTTTTTTATATTTTTGAAAAAATTTGTCTGAAATCTCAGAAATAATTTAAACAGATAAGGCATATCATCTTAAATAGAAACAAAGTAAACATGTGTTATTTGCTAATTCCTATAATATTTAATACAAATAGTAAGATATTATTGAATCTACATCCTCTATCTTTAGTTTTTTCCCAAAATTTTAAAAATTTTAGGACTCTATAATTTTTAACATCAATGCCAAGATCTCTAAATAAGAATTTAAAAACAAGTAATACTAAGCTATTGATTATTAAATTGAACAAATAAGTCCAACCAGAAATTTAAATACATCATATTTTTCTTTATTTATCAGCATATTTTTTTTATTTACTTCCTTTGAAATTAAAATTCTATCCGAGGAAATTTTTTTATTTTAACAAAAAGAAATTAAGTATTTTAAATTTATTAGGCAGTAATTTTATTTCTCAAAGGCAATAGACTAATATTTTGAACAACGCAATTTTTATTTCAATTTGAAGATGATTAATCCAGAGATATTATTTATTCTACATTATCGATTCTAACTAAAACTATTTTTTTGACGAAAAACACGTATCTTATGTTCAGTGTATTTAAGAAATAATTTACAAATCAATCACAAAATAAAGGATTTACAAATTAAAGAACTTGAGATTTGAACTATCATGATGTGTACAATAAGATAAATTTTTATACAAGTTCTAGAAGTTCTTCCTAATAAAAAGATTCTTATAATCAAATTATATTTCTGTAATATAGGAATAAAAAAAAATTTAGTCGAAGATATTTAAGAGTGTTTATTATGATATTTCTATAAAGCATGTTAATAACATCAAGTTATTGAAAAAAATTAATCAAAATTTTATAAATTGTAAGAACAAGGTCTAGAACATTATCGATTTTTGAATTTTATTGTTGTAGAAAAACTAGTCAACTATGTTAAATTATTTATTTAAATATTTGTTATTTGAGAATAAAATAACATCATAGTAGTTAAAATAATCAACTTAAACTTACTTTGAAAATATTTTAATAGTTAAAAACATTTTTAAATTAAATTTACATAAATTGAAAATAATGATTTATATAACTAAAAAATTATTTTATCATCCTTAAATGAGGGTTTATGATTCTGTTCTACGCTTTGAGTTGATCGATAAGATCAAAGAGACCAATGAAAAATTTGCAGATAAACCTGAACTAAGATGTATATACATTCCC
Organism: Polistes dominula; assembly: GCF_001465965.1. The sequence goes on along the minus strand of NW_015149174.1, from coordinate 22,552 downwards.
AAGGGAGCTTTCTTTTTTACGTTCGATGAACTTGACTATATTCTAATTGGGAAAGTAGTAAGTGAATATGTTGATCCTGTTGATGTCGAGAAGAGATATGAAGAATATAAGTCACAAAGAGAGGAAGATAAGAAGCTTCCTTTGGTTTGTGAATCAAGTAGTACTGAAAGAGGATATACAACTGAAGAATTATATGAAGAAGTTGATAAATTAGAACGTGAAATATTTGATACCATTGATTCTTTTATGTTTGATCTAAAATATTATTTTTCTAAGACTGAGCTGAAAGAAAAAGAAGAAGAAGACTTCAATAGAATAAAAGCTTGGTTGGTAAAGATGTCATCAGACTTTTCTCTTAAGGTTAATGAATTTATATGGCAAAAGGTAAGAGTTAGATATATGAATGTAGGTATGCCTTATGTTGTGTTGGTAGATTTTCTTGAGGATTACTTACACAGAGAGGTTCTATGTAAAGAAGTTGAGGTTCCTCAATTTGTGATGACTGGTGAATATACGTGTGTACTTAGAATGGTGAAAACGCATGCAAGATGCCCAATGAAGTTTCACCCCGAGGAGTGGCGTTGGCGTTAACTTTCATTTAATAAATTTCTTGTTTTGATTCTATAATGTATGTATGTATTATTTGTTTCTTGGTAAAATAAAGTAAATAATTTGTTTATATACATGGTATTTTCTTTACAATAGGGGACAACCCTCAAAAATTAAAGAAAATTTATTTCTGACACGAAGTGCTTTCAAAAAAGTTGAGTTTGTAAGACATAAAAATATCTGTTACATATAATGTTAGTGAGACAAAGACTAACTTTTGAACTTTCTAGTTATTGTTTTTTCAGACTTAACAAAACTTGTCATTAATCTAAGTAAAATGTCATTTTCCAAAACTAAGTGCTTTTTAAAAAAATTGAGAGTGTAGGACATATAAACAACATATACTGTAAGCGACACAGACAATCAGGTTTTAAACTTTCTTGTTGATGTTTCAGCGGACTTAACACAACATGTTGTATTTCTTTGCATAACTGTATTTTCCAAAAATATAGATAAGATATCTTTTATAATTAAATCTAAAGAAACTCTAAAGTAATAGTTCATGTCTTGGGCAATTATTTTGTAATTTTATAATAACAGGGTTAAAATCATTTTAATTAAAGATTTTTTATAATAAGAAAAGTCAAGTCAGCTCTATCTCATTGTATTATAGAAATCTCAAATTATTAGTTTGTATTTACGTGAAGATCATTCAAGGATTAATAAATCATATAAGTATATTTACGTTTTGTTGAGCATACTTGTAAAATATGCACTTGATTTAAATGAATGGCATCACAGAAAAATCAAGACATGAAAATAAAATAAAAACTATTAGAGTTGAACATTGAAAAACATAGATACATGTTTAATATTTGATAAAAGTAAGCAAGAACATTTATGTCAGTGTCATGAAGCAGGCAGTCATACTCAATCTACTTTTTAGTACATCTTTCTTTTGCACCGATTCTTTCAAGGAATCACATCAACAAATCTTCTTTAAACATGTTTCAAAAGGATTATTGGATCTTCTGAAATGCTAAAAAGCATAACAGAAAAGCGCAACCATGACGAGTCAGCATAGTATTGCACATGAACAATAGAATAAGTAATGCTACATATAAATAAATGTTACGACAACACACATGATAAAAAAGCAAGACGAAGTCAAAGTTTTTATAATTGAGTAAATAACAATGTTAAGTCAGGATGATAAAATATAGGATTTTCTTAAAAAGTAGGAATGTTTTTTAATAAAAAGAATACAATTGCTTCATAATTGCATAGTAAAGATGTTTATGAAGCACTATGGCAAAAATATAAAATTGGATATTCTGACTTTTCTGGGCTTCGAAATTGGTGTTTTAAGTTTTTATTTTCTTCATTACAATTTTTAATTTATTTGTCATCTAATTAAAAATTATTAATTGAGTTTTTTTATTGTCATCTATCCATAAAAATCTTCTATTTAGTTTTGAACCTTAAGAAAAAAAATTATTTTAAGATTAATTTGTAGTAAAACTCTGCTTTTCTGATTCAACTATAATATCAAACCAATGATTACACATATTTCTATCACATGATCATTTAAAGTTTTATTTGTTGAACCCCTCCTGATATTTGTAAGGTTCTATGCTGTTAGCATTTCTGTTTTGAAGTTTTTTAATTGATATAACTAATCCATACTCTAAGTAGATATTTATAATCTTAATAATGTTCTGAATTGAAATTAACTTAGAAGACAGGAATTTCCATTACTGAGAGTAATAAATTCTAAAAGTATTTACCCATGTGGATCTTTCTTAAACTTATGAAATAGTACAATAATAGATAAAATAAGTAATGATGCAATTATAATTAAAAGCTTCAATGTAAGGTTTTCCTAATTTTGTGTAAAATGAACATAATGTTCCAGTATAAAGCCGTTTTAATTTTTTCTTACCCCTTATTTCAAGGATACTGTATGGTTTGCAAATTCTACAAATTATAATTTCTCTAAATGTAAATATCGCAATATTGGATGTTGTTGTGTGTCTTCTCAATCTTAATTCTAATTTTCTACTACTCCTTTCTTCTTATGTTTCATTGTTAAATATCTTATGCATGAATCTTAAGGATTTATTTTTTAATACCCTTACATTTAAATACTAATAACAACTATTTACTACTTATTCTGATAACATGTTTAAAAATCTTTTTTATCTCTTTCCATGCCCATATTATATATATTTGAATAAGTTTTTTATTATTCAAGAATTATTTTTATTTATTAAAATATTACATCATACTATGTGTTGATCTTGAGTTTTATATTTTTGATTCTTTTCTAAAGAAGCTTAATAATTGGCTATAGATGATATTTTAAAGATGTTCGTATTGTATTTTTATTCATTGTGAATACTTGCACTTTTATTTTATCTTCTAATTGATCAGAATATCTTTATTCATCCCAAGCTTAATTTTAACATTTTAAAGGTTCAGCATTTAATTAATTCTTAAAAGAGGATAAGTATCTACAAACCTTTAAAAATCACATTACTATGAACAATACTAAGGCTATTTTTAATAGAATAAATGATTTCTACGTAAATATATATGACTTATTTCTTAAGTTTTCTTGATCATGGATTTATTGAAGACAATGGGTCAAAATGTAATTAAATGTCTTATGAAAAATCTTCTATAAGGTATAGTTATAACTTAATATGAATAATGAAGAATTAAAGTATGTCTTACAACAATAAATATATCTACTTACTATATTTCAAGTATACTTGTAATATAAGATTGTGAGCATAATTCTAAAATGAGTGATGAGATTGTTTTATCAAATACAAAACAAGATGAAAATTAACAAATACATAATACTTTTCTAAAAATCAATCATCAACAAGGACATGAATAAATTTAAAAAGATTAGCTAAGCTTAATTATATGATATCTAGAAAATATTAGAGTGTATAAGTATGACTTCTATAAATATTATTCCAGAAATAATTCATTTTTCAAGGAATGAGTAAGAGAGTACTATAAAAATGGATTATAATGAATTATCAAGACTTATAAAGGAGTCAATTTAAATTAAAGTAGATGAGATGCATACCTAAAATATAAAATAGTTATAAAGTCTTTATATTGATCAATGAGATCCTTTACTCACCTAAGTCTTGAGACTTAAGCATAAGTAGACTTTAATTCAATAATAAACAGGAATAGATACAGAACTTTATCAATAATTATATGTTCTCTATGTTTTTTGAGTCTATTTTATAACTAGGGGGTTTTTTAATGAAGGTTAGGAAAAAAAACCTGAAATAAGCTATTAAAATGGTTAAAAATTAGATTTGACAATAAAAACACATCGAAAACACACAATTTTACACATTCTAGGCGAAAGAAAAAAACTTCTTTTTGTTTTTGTATTTTATCTGAATCATTATGAACCAATAGGGAATAATGATATCAGATAATGGTTTAGTTTTGAGAAAAAAAGAATATTTTACCACTGGATCGTTTTTTAAAGATTATTCAAACACTTATTATTTATTAAATACTGCCGATATATAAAAATATATTTAAAATACTTTTTATTATGATAATCTGATTTAAAAACATATTTTAGGCTAATAAAAGTAAATTCCTAATAATGTTTATTTAAAATTTATAGTTATTAAAAAATTTTATAAATTTCAGTTATTTCTTTTAGAGTGTTAAAGATAAAAAATTTTTTAACCCCTCATTTTGATTTTTTACAGATGACTGCAACACCTAATGATGATAGCATAAATTATTGTGCTCAAGTTACAACAAAGTTATTCAAATAACTAGAATATCTTGTTTTGAATAATAAAGACTCAAAGATAATGAGGAGAAAGATGAGTGTGTATCAAATATATAATCCGAGGATTTTGAGGTGTAAAAATTTTAATGTTTAATTGATTTACTATATTTATCTTAGGGTGTATAGATAGATTTTATATACATGAATACAAAGAAGCAATAGCTAAAAATTAAATATGAACTGCAGCTTTTAAATCAGACATTTTAAGAAAAACTAAGTTTATTTCAAGTAGGTCTCATTTATTAGATTTTTGTTAATATACACCGGATGTGGATGTATTTATGAGGCTTTTATCAAGTAAAAAATGATAACGTGTAATTTTTGAGGACGATTTTTTATTATAATATTTTTTTTAACTGTTGTAATATTATTATCTCACAACGGAATGTTCAATTAGAGATTGATGATTTTTTTTAGATGTAATTATATGCTTATATAAAATTAGAATCTTAAGGGGCTTAAGTCAAACAGGTAAGGCAAATTTACGTTTCAATTTAAAAATTTTACCTATAACGCCGATCATTTATTTAAAATAAAGATAATTCTGTGGTTACAGAGCTATATTTTTTAATTTAATGAAAACTTTAGGGGCAAATATATTTTTATATACTCTTGCATAAATTACAGATTGCTTTGAGTCTTTATTGTTTTTTAAGCTAAATTTAATTAAACTAGTATTTTACATCTAAATTTTGAAAAGCGTAACTGTGATTTCTTCTTTAATCATAAGAGCGACAAGAAAAATTTAAAATGTAATGAAAATAATAATAATTTAAAAAGGTTACTGTTGACGTCAATGCAGAAGCATTGATATCAACAGATACAACAATAAGGTTCTTATGTGTTTCAGATTTAAATATTAATAATAACTCATCCATCTCAGGGTGAGCAAAACAAATAAAGATTTCTTCTATTTACAACGTTCTAACGTTAACAGTTACGTAATCTGCTCTTACCTATAATTGTCAATTTCAATTCCACTTTGTTATTCGACTATCAATTGCTAGCCTTCTCTCTTCTTTCTCAAAGTCTACAGAGTCATGTCCTGAGCTTTATTCAATAGAGATTGACGCAAGATTGCCTTTAATACTACCGATTGTATATAAGCTTTGAGATTGTCAACAATTTCTATTTTGTTAATGTACCTTTTGTGATATCTTGTAACCATCCCATTCAAGTTCATTATATATGGGACTAAGTCTTAGCCTTGTGTATTAAATGTAATTATAGTACTCTTAACACCAAGGATCCTTAATCCAACTTTTTGAACAAGATGTTGATGATATCTCTTAAAAATTATAGATTTTTAAGAAGAATAGTTTTGATAAATTAAAAAAATATGAGACTATTATTCTAAGGATCTATTAATACAAAAAAGATGTTTATCGCTTAAGGAAAAATAATTTGATAATGTAGAAATGTTACGAGTATGTAAGTTAAAATAATATTTTCGTAGTTACTTATCTTATATACATCCGTTATCTTACATAAATGAAACATATGTCAAACATATGTTTCATATTTAACTATTTAAAGAAATAATCTAAATGAAGGATGCTGAATTTAGATAACATAAATCTAAATAAATATCTTTCAACGAATTCTAACAAATATAAAAAAGTGATTTATTGATTCTGAGGCAATAAAATGAAAAGGCTTTGAGATTTGATTTATTTTAAATATAAAATTAATTTAAATACTATAAAGATCTTAGACGTCGAGTATAATAATTTTCTCATGATACAGGAACATATTTATAAAAATCTAAGATATTATTCTTATGATCTTTTAAAAAGCTCTTTCAGGTAAATGCAATTGATAATCTATGACATCATAAAATAGACAAATAATTATTTTTGAAAAATTCTAGAACTACCTGTAAACAATCTAGACCAATTAAATTTTAAGAATTAAAATGATATGCTTTTTAGATTTGAGGATTTATAGTGACATTATACATAAAGATAAGAATTATTAGTCACAGAAAACAATATGTGTGTTAAAATAAATAGATACCTTTTTCATAGTAAATATTTTTGACAACATCGATTTTGTAATGCCAATATAAATTTAATAAAAATGAACAAGAAGGTATGTATAATTCAGGAATAAAAATAGAAAAAAGACAAAGTATCACTTCTTAAAAATTTGATATTATTTACAGTAATTTTTTAAAGATGATTTACCACATACCTGCTAGAACACAAATATTCAAGAATACGCAACCTTTTTTTTCAACCCCTTATATAGGAAAATTTTTAATTAAATTAAGAAATTTGAAAGAGTATTCTCTGACAAATTGAAATTTCCATTTGATTTTGTAGTAGTATCTTATTTTCTGATAAATATACCTGATTTAAATAAAAATCTCGCGTCTTAGTTATTACAATAATGTATGAGGGTTTTAAATCAAATGAAGCAAGGATTTTAACACTAAAAAGACCAAGTTACTTTTATGGTTTTTTAAATGATAAAAATTATTATAATGTACTTTGTCAAACGTTCTTATAGCATAAAGTATACTACCTTATTCTGAGGTTTATTATAAAATGGATAGTGTAAATGAAAAATGAAGACAAAATGAATGAAAATGTAGGGAAATCTATTGTGATCAAACGTAAACAATGGTAGTGAAAATTATAAAAAATAAGCAAAGGTATACATATCAGGGCTTTTGCATTATTTTTTTTTAGTAAGATGAATAGATTGTGAAGTTTTTAATACAAGGAATATAAAAACACACATGATCAAAAAACGAGATGAGGACAAAGATAGTAGATTAAAGAATAGTGTTAAGTCAGGATGATTAAATATAGAAGTTTCTTGAAGAATAGAAATTTCACCAAATAAAAAGGATATAATTGCTTCATAATGGTATAGTAAAGATGTTTATGAAGCACTATGCCTAGAATATAAAATTGGATATTCTGACTTTGATGGCCTTCGAAGTTGGTGTTTAAAGTTTTTATTTTCCTCATTTTAATTTTCAATTTATTTGACATCTACTTAAAAATGATTCCTTGTGTTTTTTAATTATTATCTAGTTATAAATTTAAAATAAATATAGGATCAGCAAAACAATTTCTACCTATTTTTTAGAAAATTCTTAATTATTTGTTCAAGTAATTATTATAGAAGTTAAATATATTTACTCTGTTGTTCAAAACTTTCTTATTTCTGAAACTATTATGATTTAATATGAAGTAACTTTTTGAGAAGTTTTAAAACTGTTAAAGCATTGCTTATTGAGAAATTATTATATGAATAGAAAATTATCTAATTTTTAAAAATATTTTAAGTAAAAATAGTGGTGTAAAATAATTTTTTATTGTACTTTGGAAGGAAAAAACGTTAGTTTGATATGATATTAGTATGCCAAATTAAACACCAATATTAAAATTAAGAGAAAAATAATTAAAAGGTTAACAACAGTCCCGTTCTACCTTTCCCTCAGGTTTTAGCATATTCTTCTACTATGGCACAAATATCCATTGCCAAAATCCTCATGTCATCTACTAAACCATTGCAATTTTCCATCAAAATATTAAAAATAAGGCTCTGCAATCTAGCTCTCTCTGATCTTGTCAACATTTCTTGAGTATCTAAAAAAAATGAAATTAAGTAATTTTCAGCAATTATTATTTTAATTTATCAATAAATTTAAAAGTTTCCAAAAAAGTTCTTTTCGTTTGATCTAGATTTTTTAAAATATCTATTCTTAAAATTGATGTGTTCTAGAACAATCAGATAATTCACGATAAAATTTATTTCTATTTGTATTTATTGTCTGGCGATGGAATTGAGAATTATAAATTACTTTTTTTCAATAATTAAAAAATTATGTCAGAATGAGTGTTTTTATAACTAAGACAAGAAGATTTCGTAATAATGTTTTTTTTTTGAAATCCAGTACCTTAAAATTAAAATATCATTTCTTTCTTCTTACACCTTCTAAATTGATTTTTTTTTCTTTTAAAAAATTTTAAACATAAATATGAAAAAATTGCAGCCCTATTATGTCTCTAATTTTATTGCTGGATATGGTTGTTGTTGAAGAAGTTGTCTCAGGGGTGGTGGGAGGGTTTTTAAATAAATTTCATTCAGGGGGCTGTGTTTCAGGGTTGCTCTTTTTCGCACATCAATAAAGTAAGTTTCACATTCCTTTAGCAAACTCCTTGCCTTGTAGTTACACCTTATTGCTCTTTGTCCGGGTTCTCGCAGAATTAATATCATCTACGTTTTTAAAGTTAGCTTATACTCGCTCATTTAAAAATAAAACTTTATGCATATCATTTCTATTTTTTACCATTACTGAGGTTTTTTTAGTGTTGTGTTCGTGTACAATTTCTGTGGTCGCTGTGACAAGATTCTACTGTACTTTTCAAAACTACTTTGTACGCACGCTCGTTTTCTTTTTACTATGGTTCAAATGATTTAGAACTTATTGCGTTCAGAAAAGAAAGATAACATATTAAGGATGAGGAAAGTTAAAAAAACATGGAAGGAGTCGAGGATATACGTAATGATTGTCAACAAGCTTAAATAGTAGAAATCATTATCACACGGTAAGGTAATGTTAATTTGTATTTTGAGTTATAGTGATTAATTTTAAGGATGATACTGTAGTGTTGTTGAGTTTAATTAGATTCAATATCGTTCAAAGTGCAAAGACATTATTGTCGTGTTTCTATTTCTGAATTTGACAATCCAGGATGGTAAATTACTGATTGAGCATTATAAAATTATTAAGCATTAAATGTTAAATGATATAGAGTTTTAGAATATTTATTAATCAGTAAACTAAAAAAACCCATAAGATCATCAATGAGGTGTGAATATATGTTTTATTCGACACAAAGTCGAGAAATATAAATTAGAAAATTTTAACGAAACACATTACCTGAACAAAGAAAGTTTAATTAAAAGCATGTTAATAACTAATTAAAAGTAAATTGAGAGGAGCAAAGCTAATCTATAATGTAAAATGATTCTTCTCGTAAATACACAAAAGGATTAAAGAATTTAATAATCCTAAAATGTGGAACTATTGGTTATTATAAAAAGACTTAAAGATTATAAGAAAAAAATATTGTGTGATCTTAAAAAATATGTAAATTCAATAACTCTCTTTTTAATTTATTTAAACAACAACAAAAATGAACAAAATAATATCAGCACAAGAAGTCTCAAAGTAAGACATAAAGATTTTTATTGAATAAAGTTATTCTAGACTATCATCAGAAGAAAATAAAATATTTGACATATTCTCACTTAAAGTATCATTGTTTAACATAAGTATATTTTTGCTACTTGTTTCTAACTCATTGATATTTCTTCCATATGATCTGAAGGATTTTTAACCGATTTACACAATTTCTTATGTATAGAAAATTAAGCTCCTTTCGAGATTCTCTAAATTACTAAAGACTAGGAGGTAAGATGAAGATTCTTTTAAATCAATTATAAAGTTCTGTTTGATCTATCACGATTAATTTTTGATACAAGAGATTATCTTTTAGTGAACTGTAAAAGAAATTAAACCTGTATTCTTAACATTTTTATTCTAATATACTTCTTAGTGAATTACTATTATTTTGATCAATGATGTAAACATGAAAATAAAACATTCTACTTAAAATTGATAGTATATCTTTTTATGATATAACGATAAATTAAATTGTTTTTGTGAATGATATTATTTGATAGTAATGATCATAGTTCTTAGTAAATATTCTATTTTCTTCTGAACTATTTAAATAAATTTTCAAATCCCCAGATACGAAAATGATTAAATCTATGATATTTGAGTACTTCGTATTTTATGCAGACCTTCTTCTTGTTGTAATGGTAGAAATATTATTCTCGCTGATCTTTTGTGTGTTTATTTTGTGTAAGTACATGATTAGAATTTTGAAGAAATTGAAGTATCTGTTTCTTTTTATCATAAATAAATAAGATTACTTACTTTTAAATTTTTATTTCTTACCTGTATTTTCTCTCTTACTATAAATATCTTATCTTTGGTACAGGTTTTTATTCAGGTGAGAAGTTACATTTATGTATTAATTAAAGCTGTTTAAAAATGTTACACGTTAACCAACTATTTCTAAATACACAGATTTCATATTTTCATAGGATATCTCAGTTATCTTAGAATACTGTTGTTTGAAATACACCTCTACTTATAAAATATCCTAATCATTTAAGAAGATACAAATAGTAATGATACTTACAAGTAATATACTTAAAATTACTAGACTATTGCAGTCAATTCATAAACCTTGTCATCATAGAGCTATATTTTTACACACTTATGAGTAAAAGTTTTTCATATTGGTTAAGTAATTTATTTGTGTCAAAATATCACCTGAAGTATCAATTAACATTGTAAAGAAGTTCAGACTTATAAATAACTCAAAATATTATGTGTTTTTAATATTTATATTGTTTTAAGGCTTTTAAAAGGAATTAATTCTAGTATTTTTCTAAGCAAATTAAAATGTCTCGAGGAAGAAAAAATTTTAAAGTTCAAAAGTGACGCTTGTTTTGACCAAAAGATTCTTCAATGAAAATTCCTCTGATCATTAATTATATGCTATGAAGTGGAGAAGAAAGGATTAGGTTAAGGTGTAAAATAAAACACGTGGTTGAGCCAAACAAAGAAACAATGCCTTTTTTATTAGCTTGTCAGGGAAAAGCCTTGCGGCATAAAAACCCTGGATGATGTTTAATTATAA